>JAGVSQ010000393.1:0-41200 GCA_022683975.1 Rhyacophila evoluta
CGAAACCCGGGTCGCTAACAGTGATCTCACATATGGAAGTTTACCAGTCTTAAATCATTTAGAATATAATATTTAATTACTAACAAAAATTACAACTATTTTGTTTTATCTTAATTATGAATTAATCAAACGAGTAAATAACATTTATTTTCCATATCCAATCCACATTGGACTATATCTATATTGATATGTTCATATCCATAAGCTAATTATATTATCTAAATGAATTTACTAGTTGGTTAATTAGTTGATATTATTTTTTTTAATCCGTTGATTGAAAGAATCTTTAGCAAATATTTAATTGAAACCCACAACGTGAACACGCTTAGCTTTCAGCCATCAAGGTAACATACTATTCTCATTAAAAATATGTTTTAAGTAATGATCTTTATAATGTGAAATTCTCCTTGCTTGCGCTATTTTTTTTATGAATGTGATCATAAAATTTAATCATCTATTTTATAAGTCTTTTGTTAATTAAGAATATTGCCTATAAAAAAATATGCACATTTTAATTATGTGGTGTTTTAATATTACGGGTATAATGTAATATATTTTTTTAAGAAAAAATACTTCCTAATTGAAGTACACTTTATGTTACCTTCTTCCAAAAACATTTTCCGTTGAAAAGCGCGCAAAAAATGGGTAAATTTTCCTCATTTAAGTCTAGCCTCATAGTAGTTTATAAAATAACTTCGGCAGTGAGAGCCTGGAGCATTTAATATGCTTTTCCGCACCCGGCCCTAGTACAAATTCAAATTTGTTTATAATTTATTGCTTCATATATTACGAGGAAAATATTAACGTTTCGCCATGGTAGTCTCCTTTTAGCGTAACAAGGAAAATTGGTGAAATACCTGAGCAGGAACGCTAGCTGTGGATAACTATACACGAAATCTGATTTATTCAGTGTTATGAAATATTTTCCACGGAAAGAAATTAAAGCTATAATTAATGGTTTGTGAAAAGCTGCAGTGTTCACAACCACGATTTATTTTATAAACTCCCTACTAATATTATATTATATAACATGTAAGTATAAGCCTCCGTAATACTGTGAAAAATATTTATTATCGCTTTCAAATCGAGTGGTTTTTAACATGGCTAAAATAAACAAAATACTTAATGAAATCGGTGTTTCAAACTTACTTATGGTGTTATAGTAATCGTGTAGACATAGTAGAATCTTAGTTCAATTGTCCCAAAAACTTATATGCAGATATCTTTTTTCAGGTAACCAGACAACTGCGCACATAACAAGTGCCCACATGACATCTGCGCCTACATTGAAGTGCTCACACTAACACAGAAATTAATATTAAGACATTTCATTCTTAATTTACGTAATTATAGTATAGGTAGATTTTTATTTGAATGTCAAATTACCTATTCTATAATTACGTAAATTAAGTATAAAATATCTTAATTTTAATTTCTGTGTTCGTGTGAGTAGTTCAGTGTGTGCGCAGATGTCATGTGTGCAGTTGTCATGTGTGCAGTTGTCATGGAACCCTTTTTTCAGTATACACTCCGTATCATGTATAGCTGTCTAAGATTTTGGAATCTAAATGAGAACTAAGTGGAACTCTGTAAGCCGAATGAAGTTGAAAGTTCGGAATCGATAACATTAAAAGCTTTCAAACAGACAAATTTTAATAATAAACATTACAAATATCACACATTTTTCGCATTACTTTGCACGCTCGTGATTAAATACAGTTAAAAATATGCTTCTATAACTTAAATAATCTAAATAAATGTTTATTAATAACTTGCGCATTAAAACTTGTTAATCATGTTTATTTTTATGTTACTCCTAAGTTATTACTAAGAATTTTTAACGATAGTCAATACACTATATACATCAATTTACGAAGTTTTAGTAGAAACAAAGCATGCGAAAAAAATACAAATACGGTCTCGATATTTCATTAGTTTGCCGCTTTGGTTTTATTTTCAAATTTCTTTCATACAATTATCTGGTAGCCAGAATGTTTGCATACGCGCTTCGGAGTCAAAGATTTCAGGCTCAATCTTCAAAGCTACAAAATTTTGAAGGATCGAAAAATACAGAACTGAATACCCAATGAGTTAAACAATTATATAAGTCTTGGCAATACGGAGGTACATTTATATATTTTTTGCTGCGACCATCTTCATATTGTGTAGATTCAAACGCTCTACTTTCAAGAGGACGTGATGAAAAAATATATTTGTTTTATATTATTTGTATAAGATGGGAAGAACTTGTTTTCAAAATACCATGAAAACTTTTTTCTTCATTTTGTTATGGTAAAGCATCGATCAACTATACAGAGTTGATCCCTACGTATATTATTCCACTTAAGTTAATCTAGATAAAATACTAGAAGAAATCATAAAATTACTAGACTTAACATAATATTTCGAAATAAGAAAAGGAATTTAAAAAAGACTTCTTCATAAAATGGACTTTAATATACCATTAAGTAAAACTCTTAACATGGCGCTGTAAAGTAGCTAACAAAAACTATCACATTAAATTTGAGGTGTATATTTTTAGATACATATTGAAATGATAATCACCTTTAACTAAGAAATAATAACGAAAGTTTTCTAAAAAATATTAAATTTCTTCGTACATTAACTCCAATGCTCACGCGGCTTGTGATTCATCGCTGTTTTAATAAAAATTATATTTATTTCTGTACAAACAAATATACGCGGCAATAAAGCTTTATTTTTTTGTCACGGTCAAATTCACTCTATTTTCAGAATAACGATGACTTTGATTTTGGTAAAGTTTGCTTATAACATCCCACACTTTAATATTTTCTTTATAATTATTTTTATTTTCAAAATATGACAAATTGAATGGTTTATTTTTTACCTTGCAAAGAATATAGGCATATGGATATCCACAGTGTGAAAACATAACAGATTATATTTCACAATAATTACTACTTGTCAGACACTTGCTCAGCCTAATGGGCATCTGATCGTGCATTTTTAGTTTGACTAAATGTGGGAATTGAATCCACATTTCCTAGAACGCTAGGCTCGCGTGCTAGCCCCTACACTACCAAAGAGACATCTGAGCTTCATATTAAAATATCTTGCTTATTAATTTATTTCTTTCCACAACTATACCCTAAATGGAGAACATAAAAAGCCACCATAATATGACAGCTACAATAATCTTTATCTCCAGCCAGTACTTATACGTCTTTCATTCTAATCTAATCATTCTGGCATCCTGGCATACTGAATGAATTCTTTTTATTTATACGAAAAATATACTTCTCAAGTTGAAAATAGGTATGTTCTTTAAATAAGTCTTCATGATAAGAGGAGTTGAATTATTTTAGTATTAAATTCATCTTAGGATGTTTTCTTCTTCTTTTTATACCATGTTTCCTCCCAAAGTAGAGCATATTGATCTACATAGTGTGAAGATATCCACTACGGAAGTAGATTATATGAATCTCTGCAATGTGAAGATGTATTGACAGATTATTTTTACAAGAATTGTTTGCCATATAATTGCTCAACCCAATAGGTATCCAGTCCTGTATTTTTCATTTTTTTAAATCCGACAGATGGTGGATCGAACCTGCCTTCCCCGGAACGCCAGGCGCACGTGCCACCAATTACACTACCGGAGAGACAGGATTAGGATTTACAGCTAGCTTTTAACCAAGTTTTATAGCTATTATATTTTAAATAATCCAATTTTTCTTATATATTTTGTAACATGTCATCCGATTGGGTTGTATATTACGTAAACCTGCAAGGTACAAGAGCTAGACAATCTGTGACGTTCCCCATCATCGCTTTATCGTGCGTTCAATTTTATGTTGAATAAAAATTATCGGTACAAACCGTGGCCCATCATTACGAGCGTCTCCTTGCCGTGTACACGGCGTTTGTTTCGCTTTACACTCCGTTTGGCGCGCAATGTTCCGAAATTGATTGTACGATCCGCGGTGACACAATTTTTGGCAGCTTTTTTCTCTTGCGTATTTTCCATTTTTTTTCTTTTTGATTTAAGCTTCACCTGTATTAGTGGTGGAGGCTTTTTTGCTTATCTTTTTTGGGGTGGTGTTAATTTATTGCAAAATACAGTCCACCCTCGTCTTGTAAATTTTATATTATTTGAATAATTTAAGACTAACCGTAAAGAATACCAATCTCCACGAGGCCATGCTAATTTATTATATATTTATATATACATTTATAAACTTATTTTTTTACGTAAATCGGCCTACTGCTTAAGCAATCGACACCAATTTCTATATTATTTATTTTTTAAATTCATCAGCTGCCTCAATTGGACGGAATCTCCAAGATTGCAATATATTAGCGTCATCAATTTTTATACATTGCCAAAAGTGGATTTATTTAAAAAATCTTTTTGATTTTTCTCCTTATGAATTCTTATCTTAAAATGCTGCTCTCCATTAACAAATTTATTTATTTGTTTTTTTTTGACACATTTTTCTTCGATAAATGTTTGTATTAAAATTTTAATTTAATGGAATTTTTTGTGCATTCTGTCTTGTTTGTTATTTTTTACAATAAATCATATTCATTTAATTATTAGTAATAAACTAATCTATTTTAATAAATAAATAAATTATTTTAAAAGCTTTTATACATTAAAATATATTTTTCTCAAATGCAACATGAAAATATTATTATATTTTCATACAGTATTAGTATCATGCTATATTGCTATAACCTAAATATGCTATAAGCTTAATACAAATGTATTTATTATTTTATATCCCAATTAACAAATTAACCACTTGATTCTTCTAACATGAGCTTTTTTGTACCCTCAGTTAAAATGCATTTCAAAACAGCACACAAATTTTATCTCGTTACTCATGATATTTTATTTATTGTATGCAGAACGAAATAAGTGTATAAAATTTTGGTTAATATTTTAACAATACTTGAATTTTGTTTTATAAAAATAAATATGCTAATCATATGATGTAGAAATTTTGACAGAAATATATATTTTTCTTCGGCAATGATTGATTCCTTTATAGTAACCAAGTTTGTGGATTCACAAACGATTTGAAAAGCTTATTGCCTTTTCCACTAGGTAGTGCATAATTCATGAGGATGATGTGGATGAACTTGGAAATTCTTAGCTTTCCATGAACATCTAGTTTCGTTAGCAACTATTTCGGAGTTGGGATGACATAAAATTTAATCTCCAATTACAGCGGGTCGTTCCGGACTTTGGAATAAAATGGGTCTTTTTTTTAGATAGAAAGTAAAACTAACGCAAGTTAAAAAAAAAGCTACTAGCTTTGCTGTACGTATTTTATTAAATACATCTTTTACTTAACCTTCGCCGATAATACGTTCACTAAAACAGTGATAAATAAATGTGAAAAAAAAACATTCTATTCGAGTGAGTAAAATACATACTCAGACACCAAACAATTTGAAATTGGTAAGCTACATGGGACTTAACAATTTTCAAATATTTCAGTCGAAAATCATTTATATCACTCACCATTAATTTTAGACGTTGTTAGTTGTTGCATACATAATTTTTATTATTTACAAAACTTTTATTCACTGCGCATAATTAGTTAGTAAAAAATATAAGTCCACATAAAGCAACTAGCATTTTGAAAACAATGAAGGTTAATTTTGTATGTATTAAAAAGTCAAATAGTAAATATACTTTTAAACATTCAAAAAAACCATAAAACAAAGCTTTAAGTGTTTTAAATCATTTTTTTAAATAAACTAATAAATAATGAAAAATAATAATCTAGCATTACTATTCAAATTTTTGTACACGAAACCATCCATTACAATCCATAAGCAATATGAGTACTAAGTAAAACAATTTTATTCTGCTAAATGTTTTTTCGTATAACTTTTGCTAACCATGTTTGCTTTGAAATGAGAGCATATGAATTTTCGCAATATGAAAACATGTTTGACAGTTTATTTTTCACGAAAATTGCTTGTATTTTGCTGGCATCCTGTCTAGCATTTTCATTTTTTTTTTAAATCTTGCAGTTGTGGTAATCTAACTTGCAATTTACGGATGCTAGATGCTCATACTAACCCTTCACTTTATAAAGAAGACTCATGATAAGATAATTTATATTCTAATTTTTATGCCAGCTTTGGTAATTAGGATATTTCCAACATACACACAACATATGTATCATGTCATCGAAATATTCAACCAACTCCAGTCCTCAATAAAAATATCAAGCAAAAATATGCCATCACAATTAAATATTCATATGCATTCCTTTTGGAGCAGGCATGGTTGAATAGTACATCCTTTATTTAATACTAAGCATTTTTTTTTAATATTGCTTGCCATATTATTGTAATCAGTTTTTAATTGTAATCAAATAGACAAAATCTAAATGTGTGTTTATTAATATTATGCCAGACAAATAAATAATTTTAAAAAGTAATTTATTATTTAATATTTAGACAGTAGAAGATTAATTATAAAAATTTCGTTCATTTGTTCAAAATATAAAAAAATCATCATTTTTATGAGCGTGCTTTCAATTGCATTCATTAAAATTAATTAAGCTTTCCTTTGACATAGCACATAGACTAAAATCTATTGTATGTATGGATTACAAATCGCTAAGGTGAAACACAAAAGGGTAACTTTCACAAATTAATCATCCTAATGCTTTACTTTTTCAGTGAGTAATTTTCGACAAACATACGCTAAACTTTTCAAGTTCGGAATAAGTTGACCTTCGTTTGGATAATCATAAATCTCTTTGAACAAACTTAATACAAGTGTTACTGCTAACAATAATAATTTATCATAGTATTTTCAGCTCAATATCTAAAAAAAACTTTACTATAGGCTTTCATTCTAATACAGCACGATTTTTCTTAAGAAATTTTCAAAAAAATTGTCTGAATATGGACACAAAAGATTTTCTTAACTTATTTAAAAGGGCATTATAAAGATTATTGTCTACCACTAAAATATTATTGAAACATAAACGACCTATTCGACATTCTATGAATCATCTTTTTTCATTTCGTAAAAACAATAAATAAAAAAAAATCTATTATTCTAGCCAATCTCCTTAAGGATGTGTCTTACAATAATTGTGGAAAGTTTTCATACGTTTATACTATAAAATAAAAGCTTTTTAACCCGAATTCAAGTCATTCTGAATTCATTTTTTTTACACCGTTATTATAAATTAATTTAGATACTGCACCCAGCACACAATATTTTTTATTCTTATTAATCATCAGTGATGATATTAAGAGTATAAGTAAAACAGTTGATCTAGAAATGGCAGCTAGAACAAAATGTGAAAGCTTCATTTGACTATTGATCACTGCTTGGAAAGATTCACTGTAACAAACAAATCGACGCATATTTTTTCTGTGTAATTTATATAAATAACACATGTAATAATAATTATACAGTCTATATCTCAAACACATTCATGAGTATACTGTGTGGAAATTTGACTAGTTAAAATTTTACTTTATTATAGAAATGATTTTAGTGTATTTTTGATAAATTTTACTATTGTTTTAGTAGAGTATGGCTAACAGCGTATAAAACTCTTAAAATTATTCGTTTAGTTGTTGTATTTTCTGACGTCATTGAAAATCGCTCAACTTTGCCAAATACACCCTGCGAGTAGTAAAAAATGTTTTCCTAATACGCCAAATTCTGTGGATTGGAAGAAGTAGCAATCAAAAATAGAAGGTTCTTGGAAGCATCTGCAGCATGTGTTATGGTACTGACTTACTCAATACTTATTTTTTTAATTCAAATAATAATTAATATAAACAAAAAAAAAATATTCGCGATCATTTAAGGATTTAAGAAATATATTTTGCCAATAGTTAAAACGTAGTACCTTTGATATAAATGACCTGGAAATTAAGTCTCAAGAACGACGTAAATTAGTTAGGGTTGGAGTACAGTTTGTAAGAAAATCTTTCTTCAAAAGTTGTCCTTAGACCACACAAGTTTGAGAACTTCTGCCATAGAAAATTTCTTTATTTAGGAAACTATATTGTAAATTATGAATCGATTTAACTTTGTTCAACACGGTTGATTTACGTAAAGTGATTAACAAAACTCATTACAGCGACAGCCTAATCATGGTCCAAATTTTAAATTACATAACATAATTCACATACCTAAGTTAGTGTAAGATCATTTGATATGAGGCATTAGGCTACAATATAAACACATGATAATCTATTTAGTATATTTTATGACCCAGCGGTTAAATACATTCTTATTTAGTTGTTAAATTACTTATGCATGCTCGGGCGATAAGTCAAGATTTATATTTCGATAACGCCGCGTTCTTGTATAAACGAAAAATATATACTTGTGTCGCATACTAATATAAATACTTGTAACCGCAAATGAAAATTTCGATTAGCTAAACTAACCAAAGAAAACTAGTCTAAATTACCAAATATTTAGTTAAGCGGCAGATGCACTACGTCGTTTGATATACAGGTAATTTTCTTAAATAATATTCTATTCTATTGACAGTATTCACATGTGTTTAGTGTTTGTTTTTTGTTTCTCTCGGTGGCCAAGATGGTAAGCGGATGTACTTTGACACAAGTGATGGTAAATTTAATTAATATCATACCAAAATAAAAAGTTAGCTTATTGTGCAAGTAATTCATTATAATAATATAATATATATTTACACGTTCTTTATATAGAGAGTTGGATATGATTAAAATAACATTATGATATTTACTCAGAGATTTTTGTTATTCCAAAACTGCAAAACAGGAAAAATTTCCATCATTTTTTTTCCATTAAATTGTAAATATTTTTTTTCAACTTCGCAGAGCTCATAATTTTCATTATGTTCTATCCCTCTTCTTCATCATGGAGATTTATTATATCGCTGGGCTTTCTCGTTTTGTTTTACATTTTCTTTTATAAACTTGCCGTAAATAAATAATATTTTTCAAAATAAATAAATATTCTGAAAATCACCCATAAAAAATAAGTTGACCCAATAAAAATATGTGTAACAAATCCTCAATCATTTTATTATAAAATACAATTATGTATTTATTTTGTACATTTTTTTTAAACTGAAAGTTTTATAATTTATGTAAACTATACATTTAAAAAGTACTAGTAAATGAAATACACATGACCAAATATTTAAACATTGTATTTAAAAGATTTTGGGCCAGTAGTTTAATTTCCGAGATTAAATCAAAAATCGTGGTTTAGTTTTGCGTCTCTATTATAAAGTAAGTGTAATCTAGTAAAGTGTTTATAACATGATTTAGAATAAGGAATCTTTGTAAAATATATAAAAATTAAACTGATAAAGAATCAACAGTGGTAAACTTAGGTATCGAATGAATAATTGAACAAATCAATAAAATAAATCTCATGCATCAATTAGTTCAACGACTTCGTTAGTTGAATCGAAAATATGGATGAAGAAAATTTGTACTTTTTTGCTTTCATCTTTATTTATGACATCTTGAGTTATTACAAACTGTTTCTGATGTAAAATTTTTGATTATTAAACATGATTGAAATTAGCATTATATATTACTTAAATAATTCCTTACATGTTGTACACAATTTTTATGGCGTCAAAGAGTGTAAGGCAAGAGGGTAAGTAAGAAATGAACAAGTTACTTTGGTTTGGTCGACATTAACGAAACGATTATGTAAAATCCATTTGTCTAGGCTAAAGATTTGGAGCAAAGACAATATCACACTGACCCATCTGCGTAAGTATTGTGTATACAGACGATTAAAGTTCCAACATACACCAAGACTCTGCTTAGTATTTCATATTTCACTTTAATCTGTTTTAGTCTACAGTTTTAATGGCCTTAAACAAGCTATTTACCTGACTAATTGACTTTGAGACAATTCTAAAAGTCAAATAAAATGCTGCTTCAAATATCAAAGGCAAAATTGTTCATTTACTTAAACCTGAAATAGTTTTTTCTTAAATCTTCTCCGTGCCTGTTTCCTATTTTAATCCAACATCTTTGATGATAAAAGTCTGGTACTTTTTAAAATAACAATATGTATATATAGGTTAACAAAATTTACTTAAATATGATATTCTAAGATGACAGATATGGCTGAAAGACAAATCAAATTATGACTCTTGAGATTTAACATCTTTACCTTAGATATACAATCTGATTTCTCATTTCCTCATAATAAACAGTTTTTCCTTTCGATGCCGTAGATTGTGAATTCAAGTCTCACTGTATCGGGATTATTTTTAATTCAAAGATAAGAGATTAAATTCTCGATTTGTTAAATAGTTAACTGATAATTTACAGAATCTTTCAATATACGTCTCTACGTTTTCAAACTCAATTTCCTAGACTGGACTTTTCCACACTAAGTAAACCTAACCATTCTACCTCTGAAGCGGAGATGATTAATATGTACATAAATATATATATATATATTCAGTTCCGCAGTTTTAAAGAAAAAATTAACTGTAGAAGAGTTAAAAATTATTAAATGCGACGTAAAAAAACGAGAAATCGTAGTGAATAAAATTGCATTACACGATATCTAAAAATATTATCGACCTAAAAATTGCCAACATGAATCCGTAAATTCAGGAATGATTACCTACTCGACTTGTGTGTACAATGTCTTAGAACGAATTAATCAAGTTACTCAAAGATCAGGTATATACAATTCATAAAAATTATATAATAGGTATTTTTAAAACCTTCTTCGCTATAAATTAATAGTGGAGTCTCAATAAGTGTAGGAATACTCTGGAAACATTAAATTTATTCATATATATCTGTAGTGGACACTTAATACTGTGGAGATCTTCGCACTCCAATTATGAAGCAGATATATAATATTTATAAATTAGCATATTTTATTAATTTAATTGTATCTGAATGTAAAAATACTTTGATATTTACAGTAAGATTTTCATATCACAAGTGAATAATTTATGAATTCGTGAACAGATGTTTGTCGATAAACTATGGAGACATGTGACTTCAAATAAAGTGTTCCCTTTGACATTGGCACTTATTTGTCGAAATAGTTTCATGTGGGTTATTTCAAAGTTATCACCAAGTACCAACTGACCTTAGCAAAAGTTTGTCATGAGCAACATGCACTTCGAAATCAAAGACCAATCTAAAACTTTCATAATAATATTCTTGTCACGCCACTTTATTGGCATGAAGTTTGATTTATAAGGACGTCACTATTTTGTTAAAAGCTTTTTTGTTACGAAATTTTGGTAAGATATTTAATATTTTTTGAGCTTTCGAAAATGATTTCACAGTAGGTAATCCGAATTGTTCAGAAACTTTTACATTACAACATCTCCATAAGTACTCTCCGTGAGTCTTACATAATAACCAAATAATTACTTGTGTTAACTATTCAGAATTTTCTTTCAGAGTTCTTTGTTGTTTTTTTAATAATTAATACCATCTTTGTACGGTGGATTAGAAGTTAGTGTATACGCTTTGCATCCAGGAAATGCAGGTTAAATTTTTAGATCTGGTGGATAAAAAAATGTGCGAATGAATTTTTATTGGGTTAAGCAAGTCAGCCAATTCTTGTAAAATAAAAACTCTTAAGACGAGTCTCAGCGATGCGGATATCCATATCCTATATTTCTAAAGTTGTCATCTTCATACTACTGAGATCCATGCTCCACTTTCAGAGCGGACATGGTATAAAAAATAGCATTACATGCATGCTCAGATTGATATAACATTTGAATTATAAAAATTTTCAGGTTAGGTTTGTTGACAGATTTTATCAATTTACGATTTAAGAATATCTAACAAAGTAAATATCGAATATGTTGTATTATATAATAGTTATTTCATA
Organism: Rhyacophila evoluta; assembly: GCA_022683975.1. NCBI lineage: Eukaryota > Metazoa > Arthropoda > Insecta > Trichoptera > Rhyacophilidae > Rhyacophila > Rhyacophila evoluta. Next base: position 11,867 of record JAGVSQ010000393.1, read on the forward strand.
CTGCTGACTTTTATGGGCGTCAGCTAATCATAAACTATCATTATCATGGATGAGGCATCTGATTAGAAAGCCGAAGAGGGTGAATAACCCGATAAAGTGGACATTCGGATACAGGACAAGTAAAAATACAATAACAACAGATATTTATTTTCAAATGATAAAAGTATTCCCTTCCATTACTTTCCTTATTCCTACAATAACTATTTGGAAGTATACTGTGGCGTAACAAAGTGATATTTTCTCTTAAGTGCCATAAATAGGTCTGGTCGAAGCAACTTGAGGAGCCTCTTCTTTTTGACTGACATATGGAGATATTTCCAGATGATGTGATTGCCATTTTGCAATTTGCTTCATGGTCAAATATATGTGCGTTTGTAATACTAATTCATTCAAATTAATAACAGTACAAATTTCACTTCAAAAGATTGTTATGGCTGTATGTTGTGCTATGTTTTTCAAACACGTATCATATTTTTAGGATAATGAATGCAAAATGGGTTGGGTAATTAGCTATATTATAATAAATATAATTATATATTATATACTTTTTAGTCTTCCTAAATTAATTTCTAAAAATCGATTGGCCTTCATTACGAAAGATTTTTCTTTTAGATCAGGTGTATTGATTGTCAACTATTATATGATCTATTTTAAGCTTTAATCAATCAATCAGTCAATTAATTGATATTCAGGCCTTCATATCACTATTTTAAAAAGTTTTTATACATAATATTTGGCCAATTAGAAATTTGCTAACTTAATTAAAAACATCATACATCTGTTTTAAAATACTTCTAATATATAATATTCAGAAGCACATGAAACTTTTTTTGAAATATCAAGTGCAGGCATTGCTTGCAGCTAAACATTTTTGTAAATGGGTACTACGATAACTGACAATACGAGAATAGGAAATATCATTTCAACTTTCTAATCATCCTGTTATTCCAAGATAGAACTTCTGTGATATATAAAAGCTTTGATATCTCTTTTGTGCTTTTATTTTATGTCCTTATTTACGATTGCCAGTGGCGTGCTCATTTTTTTTCTCAGCAGCTTAAACCGGTTTTCTTTTATCTGTTAATAAGCGTGGAAGCCCCCACGTCAACATGGCCGTCTTTATCTGCCCAAGGCTATTATTCCGCTATTTAAGTATTGTGTTTAAAGAGACTCCTTTGCGAACATTTAATAAATGCCCTTTCCTTGAGTGACATGGATTCTACCCTTCTACAATGAGATTTCTGGCAAGGTCTTTTGTAAGAGCACTAATACAAATCCCTAGCGGATGTTTACATCTAATTCAATTAATTCTTATTCCAAAAGCGCTACTTTGGGAGCTTTTTTTCACGTTTTTGGACAGTTTCGCATACAACATAAATTTAATGCTACTGATCTATTTCCCAATTATATAATTTAATGAATTGTGTGACAATTCAACTATAAATTACATTGTGTATGACTACATAATCAATAACTATAACAATTTATGAGATAGTTTCAATCTTCATATATTTACAAAATATGATTTATTTTAATTTTACCCACTTAACTGAGGCCATTTTTAACACCAAAAATTCACTTTTCAAAAAACTTAAACATTATATTTACAAGTAGTTTACATCTACAATTTTATTATCCCTTTTTTCTATAACCTCACTACTGTCATAAAGTTAAAACATGTTTTAACTTTATTAGGTCAATACTGTTGTGATCATTAATCATAACATCGAACAAAGGCTCATAGTAAACTTAGAAAAAGCTTTGAAACTAGATGCTTATGGCGTATTCTGAAGATACGATAATATGACTTTATTCGCAATTATAAATAAGAAAACTCACCATATATCAACACATTACTACAATGGTGAAACTGGAACAATAGCTAGGCTCGACCACTTACTTGTTGCAAATACCTGAAAAAAGTTTTAACTTGATACCCATATATTCCACTTAGATAGTATAAATGGAAAAAGAAAATAATATTGTTATTTTTTATGCAACCATAAAATGTATGGTACGCACCCACTCAACTATGATAGGGTACAAATATTTTCAATGCGTAAGATGCAAGAGATAGATACCTAATGGATCAAGCGATTGATTGACAACCATTCTTTGTGAAAAATGATCTGTCAAGACAAATTTTTATATTGAAGATATCCACATGCTACATTTTTCTTTTGCGAAAATAGTGGAAAAATATATTTCGAAACCAGTAGAATGAAAATTCAGATTTTTCGTTAATAGATTTGTTCATCTATATACATTTGAAGATGTTTCATAAGAGGTTTACTCTACATATTAAGAATGTTGATTTCCCCAAGCTCATCATGAAACATTTTTTTTTTCACAAGAATTACTAATCAACTTAAGTTACTGTCTTGAACTTTTAACATTTTTTATGTAGCTATAAATCTGAATCTGCGATTTGTAGAGCCAAAACGCACACTTGTACTTGGTTCTTAATACTGAGGACATTTAAAATTTTAATACTCTAGACTAATAATGTGCAAAATAAGTATTCTTTTTACAGATACAAAAACATTATTCAAACTACAAATTATATTTAGTTGATTAATAAATTGTTTTTGTTTATTATTAGATATCACAACAAAAATACTATTGTCATTAAATAAATCTAAAATGCTATAAATTCAAAACAAATATTTGTCTTTCAAAATTATTTATGTTCAAGTGCAATATTTAAAATGAGTCGTCCTTATGCAAACTTATTAATTACATTTAAGACTTTGATGAAAAAAAGTTTTTTTTGAGTCATATCATCCTTGAACGTCTTAAGCTTAAGGCATTCTGAATCCTCAGAAAGTTTTCATATTTTTTTTTCATTAAATATAATTCTCATTTTAAATTTACATTTATCATTTTTTAGTACCAGAATATTTTTGAATCATTTTTATCTCAGGCTTTTCCACTATTAATTCTTTTAATAGTATGCAGCTTATTTTCGTTAGTTTTTTATCATTATCATTAAAATATTATTTTATTTTTTCAATCCCACAGTCTTATTCGAAGATAATATTTTATTCTTTTCTAGGTCTTGTTCACTCACGTTTTTTTCATGTTGTAAATAATTATCTTAGTCATACATCCTTTCACTAAGTTAGATCACCTTTGCTGGTTCATACCTGTCTGTTATTTGTTTTATTTTCAATGTACCAGTTATAATTTTTTGTATAATTTAGTATTCATATCATTTTTACTGTGTTTTTTATTTTTGTGATTTGTAAATTCGCTTAGAGATTTTTATTTTATAGAATCATAAAATATTTAAGCTTAGAGATACTAGAGACAAGCATTTTTTTAAACCATGCTTGATCCAAAAATGGACCATATGCATTGTAAGCTGTGTAAAAAGGCCCATTCTGAAAATAGAATATATGGATCTCTCCACTATGAAAACGTATTCATGAACAGCCAATAGCTCAACCTACTGGGCGTCCATTATTGCAATGTTAGATGTTTTAAATTCAGCGACTGTGTAAATTGAAGCCGCAATCTTCGGCTCCGAAACGCTTATGCTATCCGTTTGACAACCGGGGACCTGTTAGCTTAATAAATAAAAACATAGGCTTTTCATCGACAAACTAAATATTGTAATTATTCTGCAAATCTCAATAAGTTCCATGTTAAGAGTAGATATTGTTAAAAATTATATTAACATGTGTATACTTTATTTTACTGTCTAATTTTATTTATACATACTATTTTCAACAGATTATTTTGTATTTATATTAATTCACACTGTATGCTACTGTTATAACTTAAGTACTAATAAACTATATTTTAAGTTATTATGAAACTTTAATTTTACTTTCTTGTAAAAGATAAAACAATATTGTGTTTCATTCACTTAATAATTGTATGATTAATATTCAAAAATATTAGTACTGCTTGATGGAAATTGATTTTAAATAATTTAGAATTTAATAATTGTATACTAAAATATGATATTTATATCTTATTATAAGGAGGATATTTTCAAACTAAACTTATGCGACTATGCTAAAATGTAAAGGAGGAAATTTTGAATAACTTTTTAAGTTCACTTTAGAAATATCTCCTTTATATATATTATATAATATACATAAAAGGTGTCTCTTGGTAGCCAAGAGGTTAACGTGAGCGCCTCATATCCAGAGAATGCGAGTTTAATTTTCAAATCTGTTGGAACTGAATCGGGTTGAACAATTGTCTGATAAGCAATTTCTAGAAAATAATTTGTCAATATTTATCTTTACATTGCAAATGTCCAAATACATGCTTTACATTTGGTGTGGATATAGTGAAAAAACGAGTTTTTTTATAAATACAACTTTTGCATTCAAATTATTTAATTTTTTTGAAATTACAACTTTTTGTTGATATTCATAATGCTTATTCGTTACTTTATTGCTTTTACAGTATCCTGAATAAACAATAAGAAAATAAACATGATTAAACTTTGTAGCCGCCTAACAGGAAGTTCAGTTGGTTAAGTAAAGTTAGAAAAGTTCAACTGAAAGCTCTGCGATTGGCGTAACTCCAAATTGACTTGTTTCGCTTCATCAAGATATCATAACACCGCAGTGCGCTTTTGACTTGACACTGCATTATTAAGTATTTTGGAGTAAATTATAAATAAATCTTTGTTCACAATACATTTTAATATTCAACGAAAATAACACAATTGACCTTATCAAGAAATTATCATACTACAATATCAAACTGTCTCTTTCTATCTTTGCATATTATACCCAGCGTATACTTGGCTATACAATGCCCAACCTTTCAACTGTATTTTATGATAATTAAATGATCAACTATGATATTTTTGAATTAAATTTGAAGCAAATTTATAAGGGTTAAAAATTATCAATATTTGGTTTATCACAAACAGTCTATTTTATATAGATACAGGTAAGTATTGAATATATATATATGGCTGGCTTAGTGCCAGAAATGACTTCATCCATTTTTCTTAATACTGCGTTTTTTGCTTCCAAATTACTTGGTAAACATTACTTTATCAGTAGCAATATGGCAAACTCTCAATACAAATTCAAACCATCACTGACAACTTTAACTTTTTCTGGCAACTACGAATTCATTTTTTTGTCATTTCATACAACACTCTAATGATAAAAGGCCGAAAAAAGTAAGTGGCTTGAAAGTTTTTTAAATATTTCTGTATTTATTTAAAATAAAAATATGTACATAAAATCCATGTAAAAAAACACGTAGTTTAATTGATTTCGTTGTTATGTCAATGGAGATTTAAACAACACTTTTTTGTTAATCTTTATTTATCGCAGAATAATTTTATAACGACATTTCTGTCTGGCATTGATCCAGCTATATGATGTTCTTCATATATCAAAAGTGAACCCGTTACAGTTTTGAACATATACTTTTTTTATAGAAGACTATTCTAAAATTCTTTTCCGTTTATTTAAAACCTGTAATAGAGGCATTGGGAATACTAATCAATCTAAAGTTTTCATACAAGTAACATGCAAGTATATATATCCCAACTTTTTAAAAGCTTGATTGACGTACTCGCTAGGCGTAAAATGATGTTAATCCTTTATTAAATGTTTATTAAATTAAATACTCTATTAAAAAATGCATTGCAATTAATTCAACAAATATTTTAATATATAATACATATAATATAAAATATAACGTATTCTAATCTTTACTAATCAGATAATCCCGATGATTGCAAAGAATCAGAACCATACAACCTAGCTTACATACTAAATAAAAAGATTCAATTATTTCTGTTAATAATACCGCTATCACTGAGTCGTTCACCCTTCAAAGGGCTTTATATTACAGAATACTGAAGTATACACAGATCGCCTTTTTATTTTTATGTTTGTCAGACAGCATGGCTTATCTTCATTATGTATTATACTTAATAACACGATTATTACAGAGACCTGACCTTGTTACTGATAACTTTGGGGATTTCTTCGTGCACAATATACTAACATATTTTTTTTGTGTATATATGCGATTAACTTTTTCTTTTAACATAATTTTTGCTTTGATTCAACAGAATTCTTTATTAAATAAGGTATTCTATTAAATATTTGTATCTATTTGTTTATAACCATTTATAGCATGTCAAGCTCCTTATAAATAATATTTTTCAGGTATTTGGGCGGTACATGGTATAGTAACAATTATAATAATAAAAACTTCATTTTAATTTAAAAATAAAATTATGAAAGCAAAGGTCATTATTTAATGAGGAATGAAGAATTTATATCGAGTCAAATTATAATATTATAACTGTTCAAATGTATGTGATACTGATAATAGATATATGGAATAAATTTGAGTTAAAATAGTTTTCACTTGAAATAGCTACAAAAATGAGAAAAACTTTGGTTTTATTAAAACATGAGTAAATATTGACATTTGAATGTAATACAAATCCAAGTTTTTATTACAATAGTATATTTTTATATCCTGTATTTTTAGGAATCGTGTATTTTTCACTGTGTACACATAGAACGACAGAACGAGTATTTGAATTAGGGGGAAACAAAGTAAATCGTTTGTTTTAACGAAAAGAACTAGAGCAAGATCCAAAAACAAAGGATAGTATTATTTGCTGGCACAAAACATCACTTTTCTTTCCTCCGTTGGGCCTTACAAATGCACCGCCATTTTTTTAACAGCCTCGTCATTACTTATGCAAAAGAGTTTACTAGCTAATGCCTATATTACGTGTAGTGCAATTTGGTGAGTTTGTTTGCAAAGTACTACTGTATACACATAATTTCCAAAACAAATGCGAAACTATCAGCTTAAAATATGTGTATATTCATCGCTTCATCTTATATTGAGGATACTTACTAGTCATTGAAATAAATATAAAAAATTTGCTTAGCAATTGAATGACAACCATTTTCCAAATTTTTACATTGATCCATATCTTTTTGAAAAGGGCATTGTTCCACAGTAAGTCTAAAATATGTAAAGATTCATAAGTTCAATTATTATAACAGACGTGCTGTAAAGATAAAAAGTAAATAAACAATACACTATAAACTTAAACTTTTTGAATATGGTATCATTTACTAGGTATTTCAGTGAGGATGAATTATTTTTAAATATTATATACTTAGATTATCCTTTAATTCATGATGTCGCATATATGCAACATGTGAAACTATTTCGAAGCATCAAGTGTCATCCATGTATATTATCTTATATGATAATTTTTGATGCATAGAATGCTGTTTTACCATAAACATCTAACTTTATTGACGTAAATTGGATGTTTCGAAAAATAAATGATTTTTAGTTAGGCATTTGAAAATTTTGCGCAAAAATTGTTATTTTGAAATTAAGGCGAGTTTCTTTAATCATTTTTTGCGATATTTTATATATTTATAAACTTTATTAGTAGTTCAATAGTAGTTAATAAATTATGGCTATACTATTATAAACGTTTCAATCTTTGAATTGTGGTTCTGAACTTTGTCTATAATTTATATAGAGCCTTGCTGCATGGTGTCGTGGTATTTACGACATTTGAATTTTAACAAAAATTATATGAAATATATATATTTTTCCTCATTCACATGCCATTTTCATACAAGAAAAAAAAATCAAAAAGTTTTTAACAAAACGAAATATCACATTATCTATTGTAAGTATATTTTCGAAATAAACTTATATTATTTTTACTTTTACTTTTACTCATTTTAATAATTATTATTTTTTACGCTAACTTTTTACCTTTGAAACATACGTTTTTAAATTCGCAACCGAGTATATTTTCAGACAGAAATCAATAATCCAATATCAAATATCTTATACATTGAAGCATAATGTTCTCTCAGACGTATCATTACCGACAAAATGAAACAATTTTCTTTCTGTATCGCTTTTACGATGTGGCGGCAGCAGCAAGGCAAAAATAAATCTGGTTAATATTATTATGCGTCCCCGTCACGCATCTTATGTAGTCTCAAAAGCTTTTCTAAGCCAGGCCTCCAGCCTAGTGCCAGGCAATTAATTTTCCCCTGCGGTTTTTCCCCATCTCAACGTATGACTAAAACTGGCAGTTTTCGATTAACATCGGAGCTTTTATAATTCTGTAAACTTGCACCCGTGTCAACCAATAACCAAAAACTTCACGTATTTTCTATTTTTGAATATTTCTATTTTCAGTCTTGAAACTTTATTCCAATACACTGCACTATGTATTTTAAATATACTCAAATAAATGTAAAATTATTTAAATTCTAAATTATTTAAAACTGGTTTTAATTTAATATATATAAATTTTAAAATTTTATCTATTCATCCACTTTTGTTGTTTTGTGTGATAATATTTGATAGCATTTTTATAAAATTCTGCCCTTTTACCAATCCTTGGCTTTTTTTACCATGTTTACTCCCAACATGGAGCATATGGATCAACACAATATGTCTTGACAGATTAATTTTTACGAAAATCGTTTGTCAGACAATTGCTCAACGCAATGGACATCCAGACCTGTACTTTTAGATTTTTAAAATCCGACAGATGTTGAATTGAACCCGGATTGCTAGGTGCGCACGCTATGAACTACGTTAACCGAGAGACATTTATTATAGACCATCCCAATATATTGTATGAAAAAAACGTAACATAAAAATCTGTATCTAATGGAAAACTATCAATCGATTCTATTAAATATTTTAGTTTTTCGATTTATTTAAACTGGTTCCGTTTAAAAATAACGCAGAACAAAATTCCCTTAAAATTGCTCCACATCCATTCATTTTTATTATCTCGTACTCAATTTATTATTTAAATGCGTAGCACACTCTTTCTTTTTACAAGGTGCCTTTTCTTTGACCCATTCTTTTATTTTATTTTTTTAAACATTTCTCCGCTTTCGGCTACTTTAATTAACAAACTGTAATTGTGTTAACACTCCCTTTTACGCTAACAAAGACTTCAAATTAAAATTAAAAATTCTTTCCGGGGGAAAAGATTCTTTTTTTCGCGCAACCACTAAAAGTAGTTCAATTAGTGGAATTTGAATATTTTTAAAATAAAAATTAATTTCCCTACCTGACTTGAAATCAGGTTCCCAATAATTAAAATTGGTGAGAGCTTTTTTATAACTCTTTTTTAAAATAGCCAACATTTTCATAATAAAAATAAATTTATGAAACCTATAAACAAATACTTAGTATCTAATGAATATTTACAACAAAATTTTCCGAAATAGAAGCTTATAAATTTCAACAGTATGAAAATGATTTGTATACGAAAATTTGTTGTTAGTTAGTTCAACCTCTTGAACATCCTTTAATAAAATATGGCGTTCTTTTTGAAACATACATTTCTACGAAAGTGAAACGTTGAATTTTCACAATTTAAAGCCTTATTAGTAAATCTTCACTGTATATTCATCTCCATATATTCTTTATGGGTTTTTTCCAAGTTACTTACTGAAGGAACTTATGTTGGCTTTTGTATTCCACGTCAGTTTTATCTTGTATACTATCTGCAAACTTTTCGGTTGACTACTGAAGATTATTTTATTATTTTATATTATATCCTTTAAAAAATATGCTTGAAATAAGTTGTCTTATTAATGAAGATGTTTCATATATTTTGTCCAGTTTAATTGTATCAAAACACTTTCACGTATTTCAACCGAAATAGTAGTAACCACATTTTTTTTAATGAGATATGCAGAATATTAATTAATTATTGTCGAAAAATTTTAAACAAATATGAGTAAAATTAATATCAATTAAAATTGCATGAAATATCCATTCTCCAAAGCATTTTTCATCGTTTAATCTTCTCTAAGCGGATTTTAAAATCATTTTTCCATAATCCTTGACTCTTTGATTAGTATAGAAAATTAATAGAAGATTATTCCAAATAGTCGACCTTTAACCTAAAAGAACAGCCTGTTTTAAAAAACCCCTTGTGAAAAATCTTTTTAAGATTTTATTTAACGTAGTTAAATTTAGGCAATATTGGGTTAGGTTAAATTAGTTAAATTATTATTTTTTATATTTTTTTCTACTATATTCACTCCCACCATGGAGCATATGAATCTACACAATGTGAAGATGTCTTGACAGATTATTTTCCACGAGAATTGTTTGTCAGACAATTATTCAACCCAATGAACATCTAGTCCTGCATTTTCCGGATTTTTAAAATCCGACAAATGGGGACTCGAGCCCGCATTCTCCGGATCGTTCGGCGCGCACGCTACTAACGGCACTAACGAGGAGACTTTATCATACCTACTTCAAATGGGGAAAATATGTGTGTATCTATTCAGTGTGAAGATGGAATATATGGATCTCTCCAATGTGAAGACTTGTATTGGTAGATAGTTTTTCACGAGATATTTTTGTCAGACAATTCCTAAACTAAATATACACCCAGTCCTGCATTTTTGAATTTATTAAATTCCGACAGATATGTGAATTGAATTCACATTCCTCCGATGGGATGCGCATGCTAACCTTTTGGCATCTGGGGGGACAGTATTTTATATAGTTTATATTATAATTTAATTATGGCTTTGTCATCGGAGATATTTTTTTGGGATTTTCTTAAAAACACATGTAAATTCTCCATTTCTAAAACTAATTTATACCATTATATAAACATGTGATGCATTTCATTAATTTGAGATGCGTGGCTATTTTTTTCACTCATTTATAACATACAAGGAAAGTTTGTAACAAATAAATAATATTCTACAGTAAAATCATATATATTTAAAATATTTTTTTCATTATTAAATTTTCGAAAAAATATTTTTCATCTCTAGAAGAATGAAAATGAAATTCTGATTTAGGAATTTAAACAAAGAGTTCTTTTTTAAAACATATTTTGTAAATTTAACCTTACTTATCCTTTGCGGTCATATAATTTCAGTTTTAAGATCATTATCTCAATATATTTTTAGAGTAACTTTAGTTTTTTTAATGATTGTACAATCTAATCAGACAGACAGACGCATTGTTATACACTTCAATTTATTACAATCATCAAATATGATTTTAATATTTTGAAAATGAATTGGTTTTGTTTGTTAATACACCATTGTGTACCTGTTTTCGCTGTCTTCATATTTTATAATTATATTATTATATCAGTGAATCTTGAATAATAAATATTTTCTAAGACATCTGCCAGACTCTTAATCCAATCAGCGGATTATTTCATTCGAGTTATTTAGTTTTCATATTACTATAAAATTTAATCAAGTAAACAATACGAATATGTTTATATTTTCAATTAAAACAAATACGCAGATTACATAAGTTCTGTATTTGGATCAGTTTCAATAAAAATATAATTAAATTTATTTAAAATTACACTCCTAGGTATAAATCTAATGAACTTGTTATTTAAAAAAAAAACATTCGAATTTTCACTAATATTTTTACCATGTCCGCTTTGAAAGTGTAAATTATGGACCTCTTTAATGTGAAATCTTTACATATTATTTTCAACGAGAATTATTGGTTATCAGACACGTTTTCAGCTCATCAAAATATCATTTTTTTATTTTTTCAGTCTTGAAAATTCCGCCACAGAATATGTATGAAAAATTCTTAAAGCGAGTATAAAACTTTTTTGTTAATTTGTTAGTTTTTGGACATTTCGTTTTAACCACATTGAATAATTTTCGTAACCATCGGTCTCCTATTACATTTGGCCTGAAAAGAAAGAGAATTGATTATCGTTAATGTTTTCTATTTTATTTGATTAATTTGACAATTCAAAGTTAATTAAATTTAGAAAAAAAAGTTCTAAGAAAATTTGACAACTTCATTTTGATTTGAGACCTACCCTGAAAAATATATAACTCTATTATTTTATATTCAGATCTTTAAAAAATATGCCATTTGTACGTAGCTCTACAAATAAATCCATTTGTATCAAAATAATTGCTAAAATAATAAATTCATTCATTTTCCTGTAGAATTTTCAAAAATAGACGTGCATTTTAAACCAATGATGTATTTATTTTAATATTATTTTATACGCATTTCGACTGAACTTCACGCCATTAAAATGTATATATTATACATAAAACAGATTGTTAATTATTATAGAAAAAATCTGAGGAAAAATTGGTTTATTAATTAATATTATATTTATGAAATAGGTGAATATATCTGAGTGTTGACAATAAAAATTTATATTTTTAACTGCAACGTATGTTATATGAAATATTAACCAAAAACAAATACTAACTATGTCCATAAGATTTAAATTTCAATTCATAAGTCACATAAAATGTTAAATAAATTACATGAAGTAATGGTGGCATTAAAAAGGGTTAAAAATTAACACAGCTCGTTAATAAATTGAGATTTTTAAATATTATAAAGAGGCATAAATCAAATTGCAAAAACTATAGTCTAAAGCGAAATACGGTTGTTAAATTTAGTGATGTCACTTTTTTTAGATTTAAACTGTAATTAGTTTTCCAAATAAATATTCAAACATCAATCAGTGAACTGCTTGTAAGACTAGTTTGTAAAACTCATTTTTTCCGATAAGAAATTCTGATGGGTTTTTTTTAATTATAATTATTTTCTCTTCAAAAAAACTCCCAAAAGTTATTAAATAAAGAATATATAGTAAAAAAATATATTAGAGATAAAAAAAATAATTGGGTCATTACCTATTCGTAGAAATGACGAGTGAACTGAATCTAATAGTATGCTTCACGTCGTTTTAATAGACAGGTAGAAAAAAATAATTGGCGGCATTTTACATATGAAATCTGGGAGCTATTCCTTATAAAATATACGTGTATTTGGAACTGGATGATATCCATTTTCTTTTATAAAAGTTCTTCGTTTTTATATTTGTATATTTAAGTAAATGAAAAAGCTGTAATATGTTCTGAAAGAAAACTCTACTATGTAACTTCTTACACATTTTCCTATCTATACTCTTTGTCTAGAGTATGAATTTGACATCCGAGTGCTAACTTTGCGTGATTTTTTAGTATAAGAGTTTTCAGGTTTGAATAACACTTTTGCACAAAGGTTTTAAAAATTTAAAGATAAATAGGTGAATGAACAATGGATTAATCAACTAACTGATAGCAAGAACCAGTCAAATTTACATTGCAAAGATCCATATAATTCAATTTCGGAAGAAAGATACAAGCTTCAAAAATTAAGAACCATTAAGTTAGCTATATTTATGGGCTTTGAATCGTGTTAAAGTATTTTTACTAACATTTATTTTGGTTAGTTTTATAAATTAAAAGTTAATTATTAAAACATTAAAACTATTTAGGAACCTTTAAAGTCTCTTAAATGAATTACACCACAATATTAAGTAAATTTTTTGATCGGCATATTTTATACAATAAATTAATTTAAATTTAATACAACTTCTTAATTTTGCTTTTATTTATGGAACTGGTATTAAAATATTATTGAATGAAATACTAGATTAATAAAGTATTTGTTATTTTATACAATAATGACAAGACCAAATTGATAGCGTTATTGAGCTGACACAATTATGAATTTTATAATTAGTTTCAACAGTAATAAATTGATTTATTTAATATACAAATATAAATCGGATACAACTTGGATTAAAAAACTGTATCGTATTAAATGACATACATAATCAATAATACAAACCAAATTCAAAAATTATGTTCTGTCTTTGCAGCCATGTTATCTTTTCTTGGAAATCGGTATATATTTTGTGGAAACATAAAATCTTTTGACTGCACATCTCTATGAACTATTATGCGCTTGGATATCTCACTGTGGTGAAATAATTTTATTTTATAGGGCCGCTCTGTGGTTTGCGTAGAGGTCTAATGTACTGAAAATCAGAGATGATTTGAACCAAATGCACCATGCAAAATATATTCAATGCATCGATTACTTTCTGTACGTCTAATAATGATAAGCATGTTTTATTCGAAAATAGTTTTGAATAACTCTATGATTCAATTACATATTTTCTATTAGTTAAATGGTAAATCTCTATTTATAATGAATTATTAATATATATTTTAAGCCATGTCAGCTTCCAAATTGTATTAACAGATGTATTAACAGATTATTTTTCACAACAATAACAGATGTTCAAACCAATAGGCATCTAGGTCTGAGTTTTTGACTTTTTTTTAAATTCAGCAGATGTAGATGCACGATAATTTCTATCCTACCGGGGAGATATATACATACTAGTCAAATGAGTCGTGGCTTAAACTATTGATTGAATATCTATATTTGCAACTTGAAATTTGTCTTCATTACAAGGTTTTTTTTTTTGTGAATATTTAATATTAAAAAATTCTACTTTACTACAACAAGGATCAAATGGACATCTGCATTAAAGAACTAATTTCACGTGAGCGGGTTTCGAACTAACTTTTTAAATATTCTACATATCATTACATTGCATTACATAAATGTATATATTTTGTAGTATAATAATGATGATTTTTTCCGCTAATACGGGATCCAAACCCATGATATTCGATTACCTTTAGAGCGATACAAAGCTTAAGTTTTTTTTACCACAGTTACCACAACTGCGCATAAGACAACTGAGTAAAGGACAACCACGCACATGAAAAGTCTAAAATGAAATTTATTCAAAAACTATGGATATTATCAACAAATTAATACTAAACAATAATTAAACAAGAAATTACCCTGATTTTCAAATTTATTTTATAAAAGTAACTAAGTTTTTTAGTCATGATATCGACTGTGGAAAGGAAAGAGAACGTAACTCATAGAGAAAAAAATTAGAAGACGCACAAAAAACAGACACAACCTTGAAGTACATAAAAAATAAAACTGTTATTTTATTCACTCTATATGTATTAATTTAATAATTTATTGAAAAAAAAAAACCAATAAAATTGACGAGGTGAAGGTGCTTTTTCCTGGTTTCAAATTTTAGCAGTCATCCTTTTTAAACTTAAAAGCTAACTTTAACAACACTTATTCGGCATTTTCAGCTTGTATTTTTTTACTGAAACGTGTATTAAGTTCTATAAATTGTGATTATCAAATAAAAGCTATTTGAAGGTTACTTTCTTTTTCCTTTTCACAGTTTCTATGCCATTCCATTCAATCAGCGATATATATCTATGCACTAATAAAATTAAAATATTATCTACTCAAAGTATTCTTCAATTTTCGATATATCGAGTTCAATTTTCATATAGGATCATTTACTAGCTGCCAATGCACGAGCTGTATCATTTTATATAAAATACAGTTCAAAGAGACAATCACCTGCCAATACATTTTTCGATACATTCCATATTTCGATCAAATTTCTTCGTCTAGATACTTTACTATCACGTTTTATGGTTCTGAGAAAACATTTCAGATGTTTATATAGAGAAATTTACCATTGAAGAACAAATGTGGCGATAAACATCCATAAAGACGTATCAAACTTGTAAAAAATTACAGAGGAGGTAAATTTGCTTGGGATTACTTGTTTTCTATATAAATCTTAAACAATGGCCAAGCTTTAACTGCCTGTATTTAATATACGTTTTACAAATTCATTTCTTAAATTGCTAATACATGCTATAGTACGTGTTTGTATGCTATTATTTAAAAATAAATTAATTTATGTGTGTTTACGATTGTATTAACTTCTTCTCCCTCACTTTCATTGTAAATTCATTTATTTTTTATTGTTCAATTAAGTATTCATTTGACTGAAGTAGTGAGTGAGATTCAACCAACCTTTTAACATCTTTGTTATTGACGTCTAAGCTTAATTCATTCGTTAGACTAATTATTTCATTTGTGACAGTTTCCAGGAGTTTTTTGTACGGGATTAAAGTTAAATTAATAATTGTTTTTAAATAAATAAATGATAATTTACATACATTTTATAATAGCCCACGGCTAGAGATTGTGATCGAGAATTCTCGAGAATTTCATAATCACTACCCACGACAGTATTGATGTATAAATTTTTTTTGAATTGTTAATCGATTGAAAATAAACTGTATAAAATTACTGGTCGTTCAGTAATAATAACAATGTATATTTTAGCTTATATGTGCAAATTGCTGTAATCTCTGAATGAAGCTATATTCGCCAACGCGCCCGCACCGACCAGTAAAAGAACGATAAATCTTTTACCCTAGATTTTATGCCTTTTTAAGGAAAGCAACCACCGCGATTTTCAACATAATTATGCGGGGTAATCCGATTAATTACTTTCCTCTGGATTATAATATTCGATTAGAATATGTTTTTTTAAAGCTCAATTTAAGGATATTTTATATCTTCCTTTATTTTTTTTGCAATTACCTAAAATATAATAATTCATCTTCGTTATTATTTTTTAAGCAATTAAATTATTTCAAATATAAATATCAAAGCTTATTGATTAAGTCATTTTTTTACCATTCCCTTTCCAAAAATTACGCATGTAAATTTACGTGGTGTAAAGATGTGCGCTACAAAAGACCATATAGATCTCTTCTCTGTGAAGATAGATCTTGACATATTATTTTTCATTACAATTTATTCATGAAAATTTTTCAGCCTGATAGGCATTCAGTCCTGCATTTTAAGTTTTTTTTTAAATTGAAGATGTGCAAATCGACCCCACATTTTCAAAATGTACGAATGCTAAAATTTTGACTCTCAGGGAGACTATTAAGAGAGATTAAGTCTATATATTATATATTTCCACAACTATTTTGAGATTAATATTGAAATAAAAATATTATCTAAGCAAAATCGTAAATTGAAATCTTCACAGATACTTTAACATTTTATACACCAACCTTAAGGACTATGAAAGATTTTTTTTTCATCATAATTAGATGTCAGTCAAAAATTTTATTAGTAACATCTGGAACTGTTTACTTAATTTAAGCTTGAGCGACATTCAATTCTAAAATTAATGCTATGTGTGCATGTTTGACAAAACTTTTAAGAATTACAGATTGATATATGAACATATATATTTGCTGGAAAAATATATTTAACATATATATAGGTTAGATAACGACATTAAAAATTGCTTGATAGAAAATATTTTATATAACACTTTCACTGTGCCACCTTGGAGACTGATTAGTAAGCATCTACCATGGGGATCGTGGGTTTAGCTTGGATTGGTTTCAAAATGGATTGAGCTATTGATTGACAATATTTCTTCGTGAAAAACTATCTACTACGTCAAGTTTATATTTACTTATTGAAAGTGAACATTTAATAAAAATATAGAACCTGATTAAGAACACATCTACCACTACCAAATGTATAATTTTCAATAAAAATACCATTTATTTATTACCAAAAATAAACGGCAATTATTTTTTAAATATATTTGTTGAACCAAAAATTTCTTTCAATAGTCAATTTGTTCAGTGAATCAATAATAAATTTATAAATATCTGATTAAGTCGTTATGTAAAGCGGGTTTGTATTTTCAGTAAATGCATCTTGGGTGAACCAATTAGAAATTCAGTAACTTCTACAACCCACTCCCTATTTATCTCTCTATAGGGATACTCCTTTAAGCTGATTGCATTCTAATGACTGTTAATTGGATTTAGTTCACTTCACAGTAAATGAAAGTCAAAGCGCTAGAAAAAGTTTTCGTAAAAGCGATTAGTGAGTCTAGTTATTTTTAATAGATGCACCGAGTAAGGTGTATTTTTTCATGGCATGTTGGCTTTGAAAGTGGAGCGTGTAGATATCCACAGTATGAATATATCATCTTATCACTTAGATAATATGAATTTAATGTAAATATTTGACATTATTTTCTGAATATTAAATGGCGCATGGAGGCGTAGTCAATCTATAACAGGCCACGGTGGTTTTGCCGCCAAGCTTTCTCAGCTTGGCCTTGTTGAGTAGCCAACATGTCTTTGTGGCTATCCAGAACAGGATGTTAATCATATTCTGTGGGTATTTCCAAGACTGAATACGGAATGGGAAGAGTTACTCAAGTCATTCCAACCAGCTGTTGGACCCCGCAGGCCATCCGATTTGGTTGTCACAAGGGCGAATTTCATTGCGGCATCACACAGCAATCTGTGTTTACACAATTACTTATAAAAATGGAGACTTAACACAATTTTTTTTCTTCGGTTACTTTTTCTTTTTCATTATATTTATTTTAATTTCAGCACACTTAAGTGCATGGCAACGTCAATCTCGAATAATTTATATTTACTCCCAGGACATTCCCGTCGAATAAAGTATATTGCTTCTCGATCAGAGGCTCGGGGATACACCTGATTGAGATCAAGCGTTAAGTTATATTTATTTACTAATTTATTTCATACATGTTGTAACATTACAAATTATTAGGTTAATAGATTAACAACACGATTTAAATAGGGTTATAACAAAAATACTAAAAAACATATGTAAAGATATGAAAAAGAATAAAGAGAGAATTAAATATAAATATACTCGTAAATATATATTTACAGAAAGAAGAAAAAAGTGTCTACCAAGTAATTTAGACAGACCTTATTCTAATAATGTATATAATAGCATCCATATTAACTCACTCCCACCTAGGTGGAAGATATCAGAAGGATGGGGCATGTGAATGGAGGGCACATTTATTGGCACTTTCACGATAATATTTTAGTTTAATATTCAATCCTTATGACATTAATTTCAATTACGTAAATAAAACAATCAATTATTTTAATCATCATCCGTTTGTTATAATAGAACATTCACTTAATATATATATTTCTGAGATAAATTCAATAAAATTCTTTATCATACAATCAATATATCTCAAAATAATTACTTTTATTAAAGGTGTCCGTACGTTTTTTACCACGTTTGTAGTCATTAAATGTATATAGATCTCTATAACAAATATTTTTACAGTCAGCCAAATTTTCAATCTATTTAACATTCAATCTTGTATTTAATTCTCATGAAATTCTGGGATTTAAACGAACAGCCTTTGCTATCTAAGTGAAAGTACATTTCATTGTTAACCACTGTGGTAATAAATTTATACATTTACCTTGTATTTTTACTTTTATATGACTATTATTGTTATATCTTTATAGAGAATTTGTGAAAACCAAGTGTGCATATGATTATTTCCGCTGTTTGAATATATTTATGGCCTATAAAACCACAAAACTTACAGCGCCTTCGCATTTTTCATATAAAAACCGAAAATTCAATAGCTTGAAAATAGATTTTCACACAATTTTACCGCGAGTCGAATATATAGGCGGAGGGCATAAACAACGTTCACAAAAGAAATTGCATTGTTTTATAGTCTATTTCCCTTGGAGTGAGTCCATACAAACAGACACATCCGCCTCTAAAGCGAGGTCAAAATGGATATTCCATTCCACTCTGTCTTCCACCTGTCGTAACCCACCCATTTCTTTCTTATCAGCTGCCATTAATCTCTTGAAATATCGCTCGGTTCTACGTGCAATGCGGGTGCATTGAACTAGATATTAACGTACTTTCTAACTTCCATTACAACTCCGTTTTAAAGTTACTATAATTATCAATAACGCAAATCAAACTGTTATCTTAATACTTCTGTCTTACTAAAAAGATTCAGATTATTCATTTCGATCGCAACTATGCGGCTAGTTTTCATGGTTGAGTTTTTTGATTAAATTAATTAGTGTAATTTTTGTAGACACTATTTATAGCCGCACTATTTTCATGTATAAAAATATAAACTTAATTAAAAATACATGATAAAATTTTATAAATCTCATATAATATTTAAGCAGCCGGTGTCGGTACACGAATAATTCATTTAAATCTGTAAATTTAGGTTAATTGCTAGTAAATCAAAGCTTGAAAATCGATTTATCAAGAAATCAAATATAAAATATTTATTTATATTTAAAGATCCAAAATATAAAAGGAATATAACAGTTGCTATTTAACACCATCAAAAATAAAGATTATAATAGTTTATTTATTATGTATTCCGTTGTAGTATGCCAGTGTCCATCATTAACAATTGTGCAAATTCAAGTTAAAATATCATTTTCTAAATCAAGTAACATTGTATGACTTTTTTGTTTAATGTATGCTTTTATTCGACCCCAAAGCATGAAAATTATTGCCATATATTTTATCTTGTAGCCAATATTTGCAGTATTCCAAAATGATCCTACATATTAGACGAAATTAAGAATGAAGCAATTTATGAATGAAAAATTAAATTAAATTAATCTTCAAAAGTATTCATTTTGGATATTTTCCGGGTAGTTACTATTACATCTCATATCACTATAGTTATATTTTGAATTGACTTATTATATAAATACGTCTATTTAAATAGTAGAGTAAATAATGCTAAGGCTCATAATGAAAACTGATATAGCTCACGCAATTAAACAAAGATTTGTTATTATTTGCATCCGCAATATTTGTTCAAATAATAGTAACAGAGTATAACCAGACGTTTATCGAAACAAAACCAGAACAATGGTATTGTACAAATTATTATTTGTCAGAAATACAAAACACCCACCCACGATTGCGGGTTATTTGTAATATTATCGTATTGCTTACATTTTAGACTACATACAATAACTCTAACAACGTATATAGGTGTCAGCAATATCCAATCAAATAAGATTATTCAAAGTCTTTGCAAACTTTTGATGAAAACAAAAGAGATGAACGATAAGCTTTCACAAAGCTTTTTACATGTCTGTGTTGAACTTTAATACTATTCAATATAATCTGCTTAAATAACCAAATGTACTTATTAGAAACATACGATAAGTTTTAAGCTACATAAACATTACTTTTTTAACTAGATCGTTACTTTAAACTACAAAAGCTTGGCTGCATCCCGGAAACTTTTGCACTCCATCTTCTTTATCGAAATTTCAATTCACTATCTCAATCTCAGACGTTTTTTCATTATTTTTTCACGTTCTACATAATCAAGTCACATTAATTTAGATTATAATTTTTCTCTTCTAGTCTATCAATAAATATCTTTTCGTATCGTTAGTTATTTTTCATTCTTTAATCATCACAAACAAAAAAAAAGAAATTTAGCTTTAATTAATGCAAATTCAGGACATAAAATACACTACATCACTAAATTTCTTTAAATTACTGAATTTATATATATATATATATATATTATACCACGTTTGTTCTCAGCGGGAGCATATGGATATACACAGGCTCAAGATATAGGTCTCCGTAATGTGAGGACGTCTTGACAGATTATTTTTTTCCCGAGTATTGTTTGTCAGACAATTACTCAACTCAATCGGCATCTAGTCCTGCTTTTTAATTTTTAAAATCCAAAAGATGTAGAATAAAACTTTTTTAGACACGCACGCTACCAATTACGTTACCAAGGAGACAGATATATATTATATTAAATCTTATAATGACTCTTTAATGTCACCTATATTTCAAAGATTGATAACTGGTTACCCAAATTTCTATCTCAACAGACAGATAAATTAAATGAGTAACTGAGTTGATTTGAAGTTCAAGAAAGAGAAATGTAAAAACTTCTGAGACTAATGAATTTATAAATTTGAGTGTGTTTGTGGCAGACATAGTTGACTGGAGGCATTGTTTCTAAGAGGAGCCCTTGATTTTACTGCCGATAATGATGACTGCAATCAAGTACATCTATAAGCAGCATCACTTGATTTATTGTGGCAGTTGGTTTCATTGGAGTGTGCTCGTATAAATGTTTCGATCTCAGTAAATAATACGTGAATTATTTATCAACTATTACGTTATTTCAGTTTGTTTATTTTGGTACTCTAACATTTTCTTAAGTAACTTCAAACGATCTGTCTTGTTTGTGGAAATTATTCAATTGCTATGTTAATATATGTTGTATATTAAGGCAAACTCAAAATTATTAGAAGCTTATTTAATAGAAAGAATATAATTTTTTTGATAGTATCCACGTATAATAAAGTTCTACATGAAATATTTACATTTACAAAACTTGATAATTGTACCTTCTTGGTATAAACATAAAAATATTGTATGATCTTCTCAAACTGATAATACAAACTATTTGAAAACGAAGCTTTATCTACTAATTTCATTTCATTTATTTATTTGATGAGTTCTGAAATCACAAGTTCATTCAGAACATGGTATACCTTTTAATGGTGTCATAAAAAAAACAAAACATTTAGAGCAAATGTGAAAAAAAACTAATTAAAAGTAAAGAAAGGAATTGAAAAGGAAAAACAAAATTATCTACTGAAAGAGGTCAACAGATCCTTTTCTAGAAATACACATAATATGATCTGCCCAAACTCACTCTCGCTTAGGTGGAATACATTTATACTCAAAACACTGATTTAAATGTGAATATAGTATTTTGTATTGAAATCACTACAGGTACACTATTTGTGTGTTTTTTAAATGTGATGTTCCTGAGTATATGAGTTATAAGAGAAACTAATATTAGTCACTTCATTTTATGGGATCTTTACTAAAGTACTAAGCTAACTGTTCTAAGAAATACTAACCAAATAAAACTAAAGAACATTTGAAAATATGGCCATCAAATGTTTACATTGTTTTTTTTTCATATATGTGATGTTAAAAATTACGTAAACTGAATATGGTTGTGCCTCGGGATAGGTCTAATACAAATTGGGTGGCACTGCAAAGTGTGTCTTTTTAAGATAAAACTATGTTTATGTATTCAAAAACCTAAGATCATCTAGAATTTGTGAGTAGTCTTTATATATACACAGTTTCGTCATTCAATCACTGTTCTTGGAAAACTGAATGTAATTTAGCATATAACTTTTTTTTTAGTGAAGGGAAAAAGCTCTCTTTGAGAAAAGCTTTTAAAAGTATTCATCTACATGATGATGATATTACAGAATGAACGTACATAATAGGTAAATTTTCAGGCCGAACAATAAAACCACACACACGCTATAAATATATAGCATTAAGTATCTACAGACAGTCAACATTTTAGTAAGGGTTGAGCTTTAAGCTTCGCGTACGTATCCCCTGGAAGGCGTTTGCTAAAAGCTCTGAGTTAAGTTTGCTTGCATGTCTGAGCACTATCAACCAAGGCGAAGCTACACTACACTATAAAAAGAATGTTTTCTTTTTCCATTTAGTTTAACTTTCTCTCTCACAACAATTTATTTTATCCTCCCTTAACCTCGTAACAATATTATTTAGGTTTACGGAGGAAGTAGTTATTATTTTTATATAAAATATACTTCAATATATTCACATTTAAAATGGTAAGTATTATGGCATGGCTACAGTTTAATATATTCTCTTTTCAGAACTATTCACTCATTATCAAAATAAAGTTTTGATATTTTATTCAATCATTCAATTCATTTTCAGTATGTTTCCGGAACACCAATCGAGAAATTTGATTTTTTATAGATTTCTCTTCTGCATCATATATAGATATTTGGAAATAAGTTTGAAAAAAATTGGAAAATAAAGTGAACTATTAATATGAAACCATAACATCAAAAAACGTGTCATAATTTTCATAGGGTTTTTCAATCAATGTAATGTTTTTTCTTTAATAATGATAACAGTACAATTGTATTATACTTGAAGTTTATACGAGTAAAAAGTTCTCATACATTTCTTTATGTTAAATTAAGTAATATTGATTGTTTGGTTATTTTTACATGTGATTTTAGAGAAAATCTGTTTTATTATATTAAATAAATAGCTAAATAAAGGATGATCATTTTTTTGCATTTTTACACGATGTTTCAGTTTTACTTATCTCCATAGCTTTAAACAGAAATTAAATCAAACATGGATTAATAATACACTGCGGAATTCGTATAAGTTCTATGATTGAATTTTATGATTGAATACTATTTTAGTTTACGTAATATATTTCAATACAAGACTTGGTTCGAACTTCCAACTTTCTAGTCCATTATATTTGCTCATTTTTCGGCTACCGGAGATGGATATCACATACTTGATAACTGGTATTTGAAATATGTATAACAATCGCGTATATCATTATTTTTTTATTTAAATTTTAAATATTTATATTACTACTTTATTTGCTATCTATGTTTTACAGAAAATTAGGGGAAAATTTTTTTATACGAAAATTACTGGAGTAATTTTGCATACACAAAAAAAAGAATAGATTGCATTCAAATATTTTTTGTTGCAAAAAGTATAGAATACACCATTTACTCTCTATATCAACTGCACCCTTGAGTTTGAGTGTGTGCACCGCTAACCGAATTCTCTAAATTGTGACGGTTTTATATGCAGCCGACATAATTCCTTGGGGGAAATGAGAACATTTAACCTACTCGCGCTTACAACTACTAATTGAGTTCGTCGAATAAGATAATTTCGTCATATTAGATAATATATTGACATAATTGATTGTAGTAGAAACGCCTTTTAAATATTTTAAATAGACTGTTTTCTTTTTTACGTTCTTCTTTACGAATGTGAAGTATGTGGATCTCTGCAGCATAAAGATGTTCACTTAGATATATGGATCTTTGTATTAGAGCATTGTAAAAAAGTTAGAGAAGGTAAGTCTTGATAGAAATGGTTGGTAATCTGACTAGCTTATATACGAATAAGTAGGCTATATTTGTACATCTTTCACACGTATTAACCTTTAAAATACTAAAAAATAGAATAAAGATAACGAATACTACATGTATTAATCATTTTAGACACCGTACAGCTTTTGATAAACACACATATTTTCTGATTTGGTGATTATTTATCTTTAAAAAAGATCGTAGATTCAAAAATAAGCATATTCTCTCTATATAATAAAATAATATCGTTTTTGGATAAACAAAGAGTGTAATTTTATTTTCAAAATGATAGAATCATGAAACACAAAAACATAAAAATGATCTTGTAGACTGATTGATAGGCTCATAATTATGTATTTCGTTGTTAATTTTGAGAGTTTTTCGGTATATGTGTATGTCATTTTTGAGTCGTTTTTTATCTGTCGAGTATTTTCGTATGGGGCAGTTTAATTCAGTATTTATTTTATCTACAATTAACCATCCCTTACTGTATCATTTATGTGCGTTTAAATTGTCAAGTCTTTGATTTTATTTAGTAGATTCAGTCTTTCAAATTCTTCACTATCTTCCAACCACCTAAACGTACTACAGCGTATATTTAAAGGCTTTCTAATACCCGTTGAGATGTAGAAGATCATAATTTTAGAACTTTTTTGTGATAAATATAACTTTTCAAGATGTTTTTTGGAGCTGGTAGGATTAAAAAAGGAAATTAAATTTTTCAAGAACTTCAATTTTCAATTATCTAATCAAAAAATAAGACAGTGAATGCTTAATTAATGTGCTAGTGATGTTTTTAAACAATTCGTAAGAAAAACAATCTATTTTTAATAAAATTGGGATAAAATATTATGATATATTTATGCTTTGAATGTTGATAACAATATAAATTTCTGTATAACAATTCTAAAGTACATCTAGAATTTGTATGTAAATACTACGTATACTTAAGATATCAAGACAAAATAAAAACTACATACAAGTATATCAAATAGCTTAGAATAAACCTTATGAAGACAATCCTTTTCATCGTTTAACTTTGATTACCTCATAGCTATGTTTTTACACAGTTGGATGTATATAATCTCACCATGTATCTAAAGAGACTTGCTGGCGCCAATGCCCTGTAGCCAATCGTAATCTACAGCATTGTATACTAAAGTTAAGATAACATACAAAACTGCAATTCCCCAATAGAAACGTTATATTACATCCGATATATTATATTTTATTTGGCCTTAGATCTTTTCTGTAAGAATATATTTATTTAAAATATCATGCGTGTTTGCAGGAAGTTAAATTTGTAAAGTGCTTTATTCGTGGTTTGAATATTAAAGTAATAAGTATTAAAAAATCATACTGAACTTAGAAATATCTCTGTATTGCGTCCAATGTTTTTTTTTTGAGAATTTATATACCACATATTTCGTGTACTATTTGTAAATAATAAAAAATACAAATGTATATTTTTATACATTATATCTGATTGTTGTTTGCAAAAGAAACTTTTTCTTTCAGCTTTTTGGTATGAACGAAGTTCAAATACAGAATATCATATCATATTCATACTTTAAATTTAACTTAATTTTAATGACAATTTAAAAATAGTAAACAATTAGTTGTACTGATGGCTACGTAGTTCAATGCAGAGTTCTAAATTTTAATTCCCGTATTTTTTTAGTACTTCCAATAGCGTAGTGGTTAGCATGGGCACTTAACATCTACGGAATGCGGGCTCTATTTCGACTGATTTCCGTTAAAAATAGTTAGCCAAGACAAGTCTTTACATTGGGAAAATCCATTTAAACTTCGCTTTTGGAGCAGACATCTTAAAATTGTGTAGATCCATATGTTCTACCTTTTTCAAATATTTACAGAATTTTCTCATATTTGAATGACTCAAAAATTAGGTAACTAACTCTAACTCACTTGATAAAATTCCTAAGTTTTTTTTTTCATTTATTTAATGTATACTTATTTTATTATAGTGTCTTCAAGAATAATATGCCCTATTTTGAATGTCTTTAATATTAATTTTGTATTATTTTCAACATTATTAAACAAATAAATGAATAAAATTCAGTTCAATATTGCCTTCACCGTATTAAATTAACATAGTTAATATTCTTTGAATACTTGAGTAAAACGATTCTTTGTAAAAATAAAAGTTCGTAAATATTCATTGAAGCAATGACGAGATAGAGAAATCTATGTTTACGAAGTCAATGAAGTTTTCTTGCTAGCGGAAACAAGAAGTAAATGTGGCACTGTTATGCCGCACTTACATTAGCTTTTTATATCTACATGATAGTAAAGCCTTACTCCGTGCTTTACAAAATAATTTTGTCAGATCTCAATTGAAATAGACGACATATCTTAGGACATATTACATAATTCTATGAATATGCTTTTAGGCTTTATAAATTTCTATATCCATTCTTTTGTTATTGTAGAAAATGGTAAATATTGTCTTTTGTATTCTTCGTAAAATACATAATTTTATATTCTATCATACGTTTTATTGTATACGATAGGTAATTTATGATATGATATTGAAGACATCGACTGCAAAAAGGGAAAGAGACGTAACCCTCAGTTTTTTCACAATAGGTTTTTTTTGATAATAATCACAAGGCATACTACTTAATACACGTTTTATTTAAAGGGTGTGAACTGCAAATGCCGAATTTAAGTATCTTAGTTTAAAAAAAAGGGTCCTGTAAAAATTTTCAACCAGGGAAAGAGACTTCCGACCACATCAAATTTATTGTTTTTTCTTAGATAACTTTTAAAATAATATCAGATTGGGGAAACAAATTACAAGTTTTAGTTTTCGTGCATTTCAAAGTTGTGTCTACTTAACGTTTTGACTTTACCCCAAAATTCAAAAAGGTTACGTCTTTCTTCCGTTCTATACGGATATTATAGATATACCTATATTTAAATAATTATTGTACAATAGATATAATATTTATGGTTTTAATATAATTCTTTAACAAAAATCCACTTATATTGAGTTCCTGGCAACAACCCCCTAAAATATAACTCCGTTTTAAAATACTGCCCGTCTAATTAACGACAAAAACTAATAAATAAAATTATTCAACCCAAGTTTACCATATCCAATTTCTTTTTAAGTAATTTAATCCAACCTAACCTAACGTAATATCTAGAGAGGTTTTACGTGGCTATATTAAGCAGAGAGTAACCATCTTAATATTTCTATAATATATATATATAATATAGAAATATTTCCTACATCTTGGGTCGTGAACCCCTTGGGTAAATAAAAAAATATATATTAACATATCTTCACATTACATTTTCAACCAAACCATTAGCAAGCTAATTATACCATAATACAATTCATGAAACTAGAACACATTATAATATTAAAGTTATGCATTGTTATAATATAATACTAACTAGTAAATGTGAAATAAATCGTTGATAACTAAAATAAAAAAATTTGAGGGGGCGGAGATCACTGATTGTTTTTTTATATGAAATTTCTATTTTGATCAATACTGCGTCTCTCCGCCGATTACAACCTGTTAATTAAACATAACACAATTTATATGTTTGTTGATCATAAGTATTTACATTTAATGTATAAATTTAACATTAACCACAACATTTACTAAGTGATCAAAGCTTAAATCGAATTCGTTATTCGTCATCAGGTTGGTTTACGTCAAAAATATCAGTGCTGTTACACCTCACGTATTTATATAATATATGATTGAAATTTGATTTGTATGAATACACAGTAATAATAATTATTTATTCTTCATGAATAAAAAAAACACGAAGATGTTTCCCATATGTTTAATAACTTATATATGCTATAAGTGATATTAAAATATTAAAAATATACAATAAGGTCGTAGCACGTAAACACTTTTGCAATGAATTGTAACAATTTTACTCAAAGTTGAAGTCAAAGAGCTTTGGGCACTGGCAAAAGTTTTAGAAATTCCAACAAAACAGAGCACTTCCTTGTCACCGTTATGGCAAAAAGTTCTTCAGTTTGCCTAAGAAATGATTCCGAATAATATTCATAGACTGAAAATCTAAAATATACCATTTTCATAATGCAAGCTTTTCGTTTGCATCCTGTACAAAAACAATTCGTTTGAAAAGCAACCACAAAATGAACAATATTATATAACATATACAATGGTAGATTGTGAGTATTGTAACCAGAATTATGACGTCATACACATGAAAGATATTAATAGTAAGTTAAATCACAACTTTTTTTTCCAATTTACGTATCAGCATGTCTACGAATCCGTTACGAGGATGTATAACGTGGCGTAAAAAACGTAATGCGCTCTTAAAAATGCCATGACAAACAAAGCCAAGTAGATAGAGCTGATTTACTTGAAAGATAATTCTACCATATTGAAATGCGCACCAAGGGTATATATTTCGTCAATATATGCAGAAAGCGTGGCATATGGAGTGTAAATATAACCACTCCAGGAATGGAGTATATGGATATTTGCATTGCCAAGATTTATTTTTATGGATTTTTTTTTGTATTTGCGTTTCAGAGCTGGAAATTACGAATTTGAATACCACAACTTCAAGATTTTTTAAATGCTTTATGTGTTGACTTAACTGATAATCAATTCTTGTAAAAAGCTCCAAGATACATTATACTAATTTTTCATTTATTTATTTACTTTATACATGTTGTAGTATTACAAATTATAAGTTTAATACATTAACAACACGATATACATATGGTTATAAC
>JAGVSQ010000394.1:0-41162 GCA_022683975.1 Rhyacophila evoluta
AAATGTTTTTTATTGAAAATATACTTTTTACGTAAAAATGTCTCGAGTGGTAAAGCTTAAATTACTGGACTAAATGTATTAAGTATTTCAATTCTGTACAATTAATACTTACTTGTTTTACCATGATAACTATCAATAACTGAATCCAATTCAGCAATAGCATCACTTTCAGGAACAGCACTTTGCTAAAATGACAACATAAAATAAATACTCCAAAAGAATTTTTCTATAACATAAAAAAAGTTTTAAGATGCAAAAGATTATTATTTGTTCTCCAATTAGTTATGACTGTTATGAGTCATACCATTTCTTGCTAACGTCTAGCAAGCTAATGTTAGGGTTGATATCAATATTTGACGCCTATGAGATTTTAGAGATTTGTTTATGTTATGAAATTGAGATTAAAATAATGCAGGGTTTCCCAAACTATGTTCGGCGGTACACCAGTGTTTTGCTGAACCTGAATAGGTGTTTCGCAACAATTTGGAAAGGTTTTATACATTGCAACACATTTAAAGATCTTCTTACTAGTAGGAATTAGCCAACCTAAAAAAGAAGGTTAGTGTTTCATTAAAATTTCCGGGTTTGCAAAGTGTTCCCTTGAAGGAATAGTTCGGGAAACCCTACAATAATGTATGGCTTACATTACAGGAGAAATTAAACATTGACTGGAAGCACAAAAATTATATAGAAAAGCAAAATCTCTATTCCCACCACTTGCTAATCCATGAAGGCATCTGCATATTTGTAATATTGCATGCCAAGAAATAAAATAATGACTATCGTATTTTTGCTCATTCAAACATTGGATTTTAAGAATAAAGTATAAAATGATAAATATAGTTTATAGTATATCAATAATCACTGTTTCAATAAATTTTAGAGCTATTGTTATTTCAGAAACATTGTGTAAAAAAGTTCAACTTACTCGGTTTTGTTTATCTTTGGATTTGCTTCTTCCTGTAACAGCTTCTATTTTACCAAGAATCATGTCCCATGTTCCTAAAAATTAAACATACCAATAAAATGTGAGGATTGTTACACATTAATCACTCAGCTTTTAAATGACTGCTTCATTTATTGGACAAAACAATATTAGTGTGTAAATTATATAGCTTAAACTAAGCACTAAAATAATAATTGTACCTCTTTCGTGGTTTCCGGAAGTTGAATGACTCTTTTCATGAGATTTTGTTGGGTTACCAGTTGTTACTTTGTAGACATATCGCCTGTCAAAATCCCCCATTGGACTCTCAAAATGATGTGAGGCGGGAACTTTCTGTTCTCCACTCGAGTGAAGATACTGACCGAAAGGATCCTCTGTCTGTGAACAGCTGTTTACCATTTTGCCCATATGATGGGATATTGAGTATGAGTTTTTTGTTGATGATTCTTTCACAGGGGAAAACCTGAAAATTGATTGACAAATGAAAGTATACAATCAAAATACATTTATTAAATTATGAAAACCATTTCAAAAATAAACAAGATACTGAGGATTCAATTTAATGAAGATAATATGTATTTACCTATTTGAGAGGTCGCTATTGGT
Organism: Rhyacophila evoluta; assembly: GCA_022683975.1. NCBI lineage: Eukaryota > Metazoa > Arthropoda > Insecta > Trichoptera > Rhyacophilidae > Rhyacophila > Rhyacophila evoluta. The sequence continues at coordinate 1,553 of JAGVSQ010000394.1, forward strand.
AGAACCACTGTGAGAAATAGTTTTTAATGTAGTAATGGTGACCATATCAAAATGCCTGTCATTCAAAATCATCATGGCTTCCACAGCACTTTTTAATCCATCCATAGACTTGTTATTGATCTAAAATATGTATACATACAAAATTGATTCATTTAATATTTTAATGTAGACAGACACACAACTAGACTACTAAATATAATTGTTTTACTTACTGAGCATATTAAGAATGTGGCAAAATTAAGTTTAATATGTTTAAAACATAAAATATTTTTTTCAAGTAAATAGACAATTTAAAAAAGAATGAAAAAAAAACACCTAGTAATACTTACACTGAGAACTCGATCACCAATAGCTAAATTTCCTTCTTTTGCTGCTAAACTTCCAGGAGAAATCTTACTGATGTAAATACCTTCAAAAAATTATTAGTACAAGATTATTTGAGAGATCACAAATTAAGTTTTTTATTATAAACAAATTATAAGCATTTCAAGTAATTCTATACACAGTTTAAACCAGTTCAAATTTGAAGATATTTCTTATTTCACATTTTTAAAGTCTGCGATCTTATTTTTAGTAAGCGTAGTAAAAATAATGTCATCAAGGATAATTAAGTTCGGCTATTAAAGAGTTACCTCTTTACTGCTACTACTGAATAAAAATCTTCACAGTAGATGTTTCTAATGTGATCCGTTATAATTGTATTATCTAACATAAAGAAATATTAACCAACAAACCTTGATCGAGCGTGAGGCCATGTTCAGCAACATTAGCCCTGTTGAGTTGTGCGGTATGTAAACATCGGGAGCGAACTCGTTTTCTCTTGACTAAGAGCCGTGCCCGTCCTCCACTGCTGTTTTTTAATGTGTCCCACACACCTCTAGCTCCTCCCATCACCCCAACTCCCATTCCTTCGACTATACAATCTGCCACTCTAAAATAATGTATGACGTTGAAAATTTATTTACCGATTGTTTGATCTAGATCAGAGTTTACAACCTAGATTCATAAAATTAATTTTTGGGGAGGGATAACAAAATCTAGGGGAGGCATAGCCGGAATGAAATTCAGACTAAATATAAGTAACTTATAATTACATGTGAGCTAAAAAAATGAGAAATTATAATTTTGTGAAAGAAAGAAAGTTACAGTAAGAAACCTAATAAAATTGAGTTTCATGAAATATATTACAAAAAAATTCTCAATCAAAATCGAGAACAGGGGAGGCACAGAAATTTTTGGCTGCAAAAATATATAAATATCATTTAGTTTCTGCAAACTGCAGCTGCATCATCAGATAAATTGCAGATTCTCTAGTGTATTTTATATGTCAACAGACATGAAGATCCTATGGTATTTGCAGCAAATTGTGAAAAGTAGTACCATTACTAACTATAACCCTGTCTATTAATAACAAGGTAATATCTAAGTCAATGGTGCAAATAAATCAAAAGCTTACTTAAGTTTCCCATCAGCTACAGATCCCTTTTGAACAGATGCTACATATACACCGTGATCATTTGGGTAACAAGGGTCGTCTCGACCGCCAACAAGTTCGAATCCCATATCCCCCGTCGATGGGATTCCAATAAGATCTATTTCCAGTAATTCTGACTCCCATTCCTGAAATGTCATGAGACAAGAAAATAATATTAAATATTACACCGGTTCGAAGAATTAAATTCACAGTACAAGAAATATGACAAGAACTTAACAGGACAGGACAGGACCAGTACTACAATAAATTGATGTGTGAATCAATACATTTATTTATAAACTGACAATACTCAGGTGCCAGACATATATAGGTTATTGGTTACCACTCTGAATATTTGGGCAAGCATTCATATCAATTTTTTTAGCAAATTTGGATTACATTTTTATCAGACTTTGTTCAATCTTTTTTACTCAACAGTTTTATTACTACAAAAAAAGGTGAATTTAATAGCAAGGGAAAATTTACTATCTAAATACAATAATTAAAAATACTCGAGTTCAACCATCATATCGGTGGGGATCCTACATATTACTGCAAGTAAGTATAATTTGTATCCCAGGCCATAATAAAACCCTAGTTCCAAAGATTACTGAAACTGCAGACAAACTCTATTCTTTGTTTTACCCAATGGAATTGTTTATTTATAAATGCCACTATATTAAACTTAATTCATACTTGTAAGTCTGCATCTATTGCAGAATCTCTTGAATGATTGTGAGTAATTGGAGAGTGATGAACTCGACATGAATTCGATTCTTCTTTTTCAAGTTCAGTTTCAAACTTTTCTTTTAGTTCTTTTAATTCTTTGGATGCTTCATTCCTTTGTTTTTTAATGTCGTCGGAATCACGGAGGGCCTCTGCCAAATCACTCACAGCCCGATCACGCTCCTACAACATACTTATCATGAGAAACATTACAGAAGAATCAAAATAATATTATAATCTCAGAATTATGTATAAAGATCAGCAAAAAACTCATACACACTGTCTGAAGCAATATTTTAAAAACATAACTCTAATTAATACAAACATTATGAAAACATAATGTACTTTAAAATATCTTAAGTAGTGATGTACCTTTCTCAGTCTGTCACATAGTGTGCGAATACTCTCTCTTTCAAGCACAATTTTATCCCTCTCTGAGAAAGCCCAGTCTCTTCTTCTTTTGGATACCTGAATGAATGTGAAACAAAAACATGATATATTTTATGAATAAATTCAACGACAATATTAACAAAACAAATGTAATGAAACGGCAATGAATGTTTAAGCAGAATACCTCTGCTTCTTGGTGGGCTTCCGTTAGTTCGCCTTGAAGTTTATCAAGATTTTTCCGTAACCGGTCAAGTTCTTGATTTGCTGTTTCAAGATTATCGACTCTCTCTTTATCTCTCGGGTTTAATACCATCCCCACTAACCCTGAAAAAATTAAAAAAATTTCAAAGATAATTATTTTACTTATATAAAAATAAGATTCAAACAGTCTAATTTTGAGAATTTAATACAAAACCTAAACAAGGGAGTTTGTAATATGGAAAAAGGAATACAAAGGACACAGTTGTAAACGAATGATTTGCATTAGAATGCTTTTATGAAGATTTAAATTTACCTTGAAGTTTATCGATGGAAGCATCTGTACCGTGCTGTCCTCCATTGGAGCCATCTTTACCGGGTCCAACATTTCCATGCCCATGTCCATGGTACACAGAATTGTCCAATCTAAAAAAAATATTGCCAATGCACATTATTCATTTAATTTTAAAATTTCCAAGATATCGTTAGATACCACTCATCTAGAGCAATCCACCCATGTAAACAAGTTGAAAATACTACTCAACAACGAGAAAAAACTTCCACTTAACTTTGGTACAAAAAAAACTAATACTTTTCTACACTGGTATACTTCGACAGTTAATCAAAGAATTTTTAAACATGTTTTCTTGTCCTCACATTAGGCATTTTAAGCTCACTGCAAAATGTATTCCAAAAAAAGAAGCTGGGCAGATTCAACAAACACAAAAAAAATCTAAAATCATAACACGGAAGCCAAGAAACATCTCACAGGAGTGAAATTGCCGTATAATTCCCGTAGAACTGTACACTACACCATATTTATATTGAAAACTGAAATAAAGTTTGCAATAATCAAAACATTAGGGTGGTCACACCTAGCGGTGAGTCAAATCAATAAGAAATAAGACAATGATTTTAATTTAAAGTGTGTTTATATAAAAAAAACATTGTAATATACTTATTTAGTTACTATGAAAAAAAAAATCATACATAATCGCTTGATAACCTTCCCAAAAGTCCAACATTAATAGTTTTTCTAGCAGATAATAAGTATATTTAATATAGAATAAAAAGAACTGTTTCAAGGGCAGTTAAAATGAAATGTTGTTTAAATTTCAAGTGCAATACCAGTGTTCAGAACAATTTCGTCATACTATACTATACATACTAATTTTTTTTATCACAGTCGGCTATTATCACAAAAGTTAAAATCACTTATCGATACCTTATCAGTTTATTTTTATGATAATTTGCAAGCACAACAAAAACTACTGAGATAACATGCACAAACTTAAATGTTATTATATTGCAATAGGATAAATCTTAGGTAACCAATCTTATATCATGCAAAAAAACATGCAATTCTTTATCATAACTATTAAGAAAAATATGTTCAAGGGTTCTATTAAATAATGCACATCAACATTTTAAAATATCTCTACCACAACTAGGGATTGCGAATTTCGAGAAATAAAAATAAACAGAATTTGGAATTTTAATTTCGAAATTTTGGAATCGGACCAAAAATTTTGAGGTTTCTCATATTTTTTTTTTAGTTCTCGCCCTATCTTAAGATAGTTAATCTTTACTTTTTACTATGTTTAAAAGAAGAAATTACCAACAAAAAATTTTGTACGAATTTAGAAATTTCTACTCTTGTATATTCATCCATAATTCATATCTCTTTCAGGTTGATTAATATTATTAACAATTATTTCGATGATAACACTATCGAAACTAGGCCAAATATGTATATGAAATAAAATAATTTAGTGTAAGTGCATCACAAAATGAAAAGCAAGAAACTGAGAAGATCAGGTGAAAATCAAGGAGATTTCTATACTAGAGTAGATTAAAATCAGCTGATAACATAATATTTTTCTAAACCTTTTACGGTATGTTTTTATTCCACCTATACTTATAATTACATAGTTGAATCAAATCCAAACAACAACACAGAGTAGTGAAAATATGTCACCTAGTTTTTGTAGCATTAGGTAGATTATTAGCAGCATTGCGGCTCAAGTCGGAGCACTCCCTGAGGGCACGATCTCTATCAAGTAGAGCAGATGCAATTTCTCTTCGAAGGGATTCTGCTTGAAGCCCTAAAGCTCTCTTTTCCCGCTCCGCACTTGCCAATTCAGCTTCGGCACTTTGAGCCCGCTTTACAGCTCTTTGCAAATCATCTGACAGCTTTTCCATTTCTTTATGCACTGTATCTCTACAAAAACAAGGTAATTGATTGATATTGTACTTCTATCTGTTACACTACTGACATCAATCGTTATTCAACCCTAGAAGGTAATGAATGAACTACCAATAGAGCAGCATAACCTTATATTATTGAAATATTTATGATGACTTCTATCATTATGTTTACACAAACTGAAATTGCCAAAGTATAAAAATGAATTGTAAAAACCATTTGCTTTAAGAAAAGGTTTGAAACCAAAGTAAATAGGATGTAAAGCATTAATTTTCATTGAGCCAATATGTCTTCATGAAGCAAGGTTAGATAAAATAAAGTTTTGTTCACATGTCTGACCTTTCACTCATTATCAATGAATATTCGTGCATAGCAGCATTTCTTTCATCAGTAAGACGTTTAATGTCCTTGGTGGCCTTCACACGAACTCCCATTGCTTGATTCATTTCACGGACAGCTTCCTCGTGCTGTGAACTAACTTTACCAAGAGCGTCTCGATACTCGTTGCGCTCCCTTAAAGCTATGTCCCATTGCCGAATAGCAGCAGTGCATTGTTGCTTTAGACCGTTGCGCTCACGAATCTTCAAAAAGGAAATATTTTTAAGCATACAGAAGAAAGAAGCATTCATTCATTTCATTTTTAAGATGAATTTCAATAGTGGGAAGATGATTATAATATGGAGCATTAACTATTTGTACATTTGAATACAGAATTATAAACTGTAGCTATATATTAAGAGGTAAATGGGAGAATAGTACAATAACTAAACAAACTTAGTTAAGTAAAATCAAAAATATATTTAAATTCATGAAATTAAAAAGGTAAAAATAAAAGGAAATAACACTCACAGCTGAATTTCTTTCTTGAGTGAGTTCGTGAACTTGAGATTTGAAGCGAACATTTTCCTCTTGACAGACTTGTAATTGATCTGCAGTTGCGCTATGCGTCGATATGACATCATCATAGCTGAAAGATAAATATAATGAAAATCTCTATTCACATATAATTATTTATCAACAAAAATTACGCAAAAAGAAAATTTTAAACTTCACATAACAATCTTCAACAACTCCATAAAACAATCTATAAGTGTGGAATTTGAAACATAATAATTAGGCTCGCTGCAGAATATGTATTGATGATATGTACATATACTTCTGAGTACTAAACTGAGCTTGATGAACGTCATAAGTGATATTTATCCAGTAACTCAAAATCTTTAACTACATGAAAAAAATATCCTTCAAAGAGGTTTTTAGTATTTCTAATTAGTGTGCGAACGCAATATCTACCTCTGCCTACGGTCACTAGTACTAGAAGAGATAGAAATTCACAAGACACTATTTTCGTATATTTATAGTGATAATGTCAACACTAAAAAGATCCACTAACCGTTTCCTGAGACAATCATATTCCTCTTTGAGGGCATCGTACTTTCTAAGAGTGTGCATCAAAGCAGTATCAGTTGTTTCATTGTTGATTGGTCCAACACCTCCTGGTCCACCATTTATACTATTATTTCCCTCCTGAAGGCGTTGTACTTCTCGTTCCAATCTAATAAAATTAATTGGTAATCGTAAAAGAAGTCGAAATTGGATAAGCGTGATTATTTTGCGGGACTGCTTTATTATGACTGATTAAATACCTCTGATTATCATTGAGCATCTCTCCATATTTGCTTCGAAGATTATTTGAATCTTGAGCAGAGACTTCTAACTGAGTCATTGCCGCTCTATGTTGACCCCGAAAATACTCCAGTTCCTTAAAAATGATAAACATCTATCAATTTGCTATCAAATAGTTTTTACTTTTGTTGTTTAAAAATTTACCTCAAGAAAATATTCTATTAATAGTTAAGGACTAAATCGAATTGAATAGATTCATATGTTAATGTTATTACATTAAATCTCACTCACTATCGATCATTCATCACTTATTAACCTTAAAAATACATATGATTAATATAACTATATATTATAACAAATAAGAATTATCAATTGCTTTTAATTAATTTTAAGAATCCACTTTATTTTACAAACACATCTGATCTAACCTTCATAGCATGATCACATCTTCGGCTGACTTCGGAATGCTGCCGCCGAAGGGTGTTCAGCTCAAGTACTGTTACCGGAACGGTGGTGTCACATTGCTGCTTTCTGCTCTCATTATTTTGCTTCGGCAAACCTTCATATTGAGATTGTGTCAGTGAGTCATAGGATGGATTCATTCCTTCATAAGTTGGCTGTTTGACCACCTGATAGCTGGATTGCTTGTCATAGCTGGAGTTTTGAGCTAGACTTTCAAAGTCTAGCGGCAGAGGGATTGTAGGTATGGTAACTGTAGTCCGCTCTGATGAGGGGATAAAACCATGAGATAAATTCACTGAAACAATACCAAATATTAATGCCAGATCAAAATAATCATATTTTTACAGACGAAACAAATTGGCAAGCAAAACAGGGGCTGAGACTACTTACTAGCGATATAACAAAACCAAAATCTTCCATCAACTGATTTTAATAAAAACTTCTTCTTATTGTTTTTGAAGGTACTGACTGAACTTGTTGATATGGAAATACATGAGTATCATAAAACAACACTTACAGAAAAACTAATTGTATTTTTGCTTTTTTATTACTTAACATACTCATTTGCATTAAGGGTATTAATGTTACTTTCACATTCTAGGAGTCCATATTCATTTTACAATTTGACAGAATAATCTACTATTTTAAGTTATCTATATTACAAAAGCTCTTTTAATTTGAATTGTTCTAAAAAGCCTGTTAAAAACCACAGTCATGCAATACAGTATTTTTTTAAAATTCATTTTATACAGCAAATTTGCTATGATGGATTTATTCTTATGCTTGCCTCGTACCCATTATCAATTTTCCTAAATTTTATGAATAGAATTTAAAAATCAATCATAATATATACATAATTAGATATATGACTATCTAAATTGATGACAGTAACATTTAATTACCACAGGTCACAATAAATGTACAGTATGAAACATACATCTAGTAAGTGACAATAATTAAAATATAATAAAGAGTCAAGGTTATTCGATGCTTACATGTTACTTGAGTTTAAAAGAAGACTATTCAATACAAATATTGTTTTCCATGATGTTCTATGGAGATTAATAAAAAAATTGAATCACCGTTTCTTCTCAAAATGAACCTTCATATTCTGAAGATACACCATGCATAGATTTTTTTTTTACTATGTCCGAAATGGTGTTCAGATAATTGCTCAAACATTTTTATTTTCATTTTATTGCATTTTCAGATTTTTTTAAATCTAGCAGATTTGGGAATCGAACTCGCACTCCCCAGATATGAGACGCATACGCTAACCTCTAAGCTATAAGGATAGACAAGGGAACAGAATTTACTGTAAAAAAAATTGGATGTTATCTATTCATTGAACTCATTAGGCCTATGTCCTACAGTTAAATTCATTTAAAAAACATATAGATTTTTTATGCAATTACAGATTGAATCCACAACTACTAATTCAAAGAGATTCACAAGTGCGTACGCTTATACACCGGAACTCTTTCTAATAGCAAACATTTTTCACCAGTTTACTAAAATAATAAAGCATTAACCATTTTTTAGTTTAAGTTTCACAATATTGTAATAAAAATAACCAAACGGTAGCAGCGAAAACATTAAAATAATTTAACATTTGAAATTATTTGAAAATGCCTCTAACATAATTTGGATTATCAGAAAAAATACTTCAGACAAGGGAAGCTATGTTTATTTTAGAAACTCTTTTAATGGAACTGTTTTGTTATTTCTTTTTCCATTATGCAACAACAAGATAAACTCAAGGAAATTATGAAGCGTGAAAAATTTCCATAATATACTCATCAAGTAAAAACATAACACACTAATTGTTAACTTTCTCTTGTTGAGTAAGTTAACGAAGTTAAACTAGAGCATAAGCAATTACACCAGAGTTTTGCGTCAAAAATAATTATTGGTTTGTTAAGACAAAACATTGGACTGGTGATGTCATGCGATACTCCATACACAATAGAGTATATGTACTAAATATGTCAATATTTAGGAAACACTATTTTTTTATATTTTTATAGTATTTGCCCAGGTGTGTGCGCTGTTGCTTATTGGAAAAAAACTCAAAATAATATGCATTATTGATATCGGGTGGTGAGCAAAAATATTCCCCAGGTGATCCAAAATATCAACAAATAAATAATACAAAATTTACTGCGACAAAACGGATAAAATCATGTACATTTGTGAATTACTCGTATCTGGGGAGTACAGGTTTGAATCCTTAATTGCATAAAATATCAATATGTTTTTAAAGCAGGCTTTGTATGCCCAATGAGTTAAATAATTGGATAATAACCAGTGCTAGTGTAAATTTCACTTTTAAAATAAATCTTCACACTCTGAAGAATGGCCCAAAGAATTAAATGGCAAAAAGAAAATAACATCGAAAATACTCTTAATCAACGTCACTTCAGGTGTAGTTAATTATATTGTGAAAACAGTTGGTTTTGGATTAACGTTTTTTCATTATTGTTAATCTGTTACCAGTTATTTTATTCCCGGATCATCTATATGTTAAATAGGCGATCAAATGGGTAATGAATGTTATGCTTAAATGCTGCGAATTGTGAAACTATATTTTGATGCTGATATTTTGTTTTGATTTGACGTTGCACAGGATTTTCAATCAGCAGAGTGTAAAAATTCCATCAAGAATTGATAGATTCCAATAAGAAGTCATTATTAGTTTTATGTACCAAAATTATTCATTTAACTAGTATTATTCTACGCCCATGAGTACACTTCTGTCAATATTACTAAAGAATCAACAAAGAGCTTCTAAACTGCTTATGTCAGTATGGTATTGGGGTTTAAATTGAAATTAATAAAATTGGTCAATATTTCAATAAATTATAATTTTTTTATGAATTATAAATTTTCTTAGGAAATTTATTATTGTTAACCATGTTCTCTTCCAATGTGGAGTATATGCATCCACACAGTGTGAAGATGTCCACTCTGAAAGTGAAGTATATGGATCTCCGCGCTGCGAAAATATGTCGACAAGATTATTTTTCACAAGAATTACTTGTCAGACAATTTGCTCAATCTAATAGGCATCCAGTCTTGCATTTTCGATTTTTTTTTTAAATCCGGGAGGTGTGGGAATCGAACCCGCATTTCCCAGATTGCAAGGCGCGCACGCTAACCGTAATTGTACGTTAACTGTACCGGGGAGATTTACCTATACTGAGAAAAAAGCTTAGCACTGAAACAATTGATATTGAAATTTTAATTTGAATTCAATTTGTTTCAATGATTTCATTTAAAATAATAAGTAATTATTTACCTAATAAATAGAATAATGTATATTTAGCATATCATTGAACTCCACAATCAATTTTAATTGGTTGTTCTAACATAATTAAGATAACACAGATGAATTGGTATATTTAACAAATAATTTTAACAACAGTTGCAATCAAACACTAACTTGATTGAGAGAAAAGTGACAGTGTGACGATAAGAAGTTTTCATATTTCTGTATGGCTCATTACTTATCAAATGGATAGGTTGTGGCATATTTTGAGTACAGCTTTCTAGTTTTAATGTTAAATTCTGGTTTGTATTTTTATTCAATCATCACATTATGCAGGCACTAACACATGTGTGGCCTACTTATTTGAAATAATACGCAATAATAACACATTTCCAAATAATTTTGTTAAAATTTTAATCAAAATAAATTTATAGTTGACAATACGGTCCATGTACTTGTGTGTGAATTACTGTTCATCAGCTGTCATAATATATTATATTAACGTAAAATTAAATTATGTAAGATAACTTACCGCTACTCTCATTACTGTCGAGGGAAGATGCACCCGAAGCCATTATATATCAACCTAGAACGACAATAAAGCAAAATGCATAATAAGGGAAATGTAGCACAACACGATTGTCAAACAAAATAGGTTGCATAGAGTAGGCTAGTGTTAGTAGGTGATGATGTGTCTTTAGACCGTAAAATAGAAAGTAACAAACACTGACTCGCTTTGTTACCTTCCCAGTGTCACATTACAAATAAATAATGTTTAATATTCCTCATATGCGCGAAATAAATACACTAATGATTAGTAAAAGGTCACAAATACGAGAACAACATCAGCTGATCATATTGAATGTGTGTTATTTCAAATACTACAAATCCACTTTGGATCACACAAGCTACAGAGAAAAGAATATAATATTAAACCGTTAACAACAAAATCTATATTACTCACCTTGATACATCACAATAAATGAAAATCATATCGCACCTGTTAAAACTTCAACTTATGACAATTCGCCATTTTAGCACAATTGCACAGTCGTCAACAAACAGAGTTACCATATGGTTCGAAGAAAGTTCCGAGTCGTAATAATTATTGGGGAAGTGAAGTTTTTTTATAGTAAGCATGGCTCTTTGTTTTTTTTTTATTTGATTTTCGAATTCAAAGGCTAATCTATTTTTTCCTTTTCACTTTAGTTTTATTTAGTAATAAGATTTTTCTATTTAATTAATTCTGACCATTTGGCAGTGGCATTTTCAAAATATGTACATAACTTGATTTTATACATAGTTAATGAGCATTTAAAAAATATTGCAGTAAACATATTACACATTTTGGTTTTTAGCAAATGAAATGATTTTGTATAGTAAAACAATTTTTACAGAGAATTGTTTATTGTAAATATTAATACATCATTGTATATTAATTTAATGAATCATTTAACCGGAATAATTTTTAATAGTCTACACGAATATAAATGTTCCATTATATAACTCATTAGCCATTCTACATCATTCTTTTTACTTTCGCACCAACTAAATACATCTCTTGTCTCTTTGGTAGTGTAATTGATAGCATGCACGCCTAGCAACCCGGGGGATGCGAGGTTGATTCTCCATCTTTCGGATTTTAATAATGCAAAAAGTTTAAGATTGGATGCTTATTAGATTGAGCAATTGTTTGACAAACAATTCTCATGAAAATTAATCTGTCAAGATATCTTCACACTGCGGAGACCCATGATATAAAAAAAAGATACATCCATCATTTCAATACTATATGTATAATCTAATAATTTAGTCTACTTCATCGTTTTTCATGTAAAGTATAAACACGCGACTTCATACCTTGTAATGAGAATCTGAATCTTTAAGACGCTCTCCCATAAAATGTCATGTTTATAAATACAGGATTATACAAGGAAGTGTCGATTTATACTTGTACTTTGAATTCAGTCAGTCAGAAATATATTCAATTATGGTGAATTCTTTGAACCTGAAAGTCTGATAATCTGCACACCGGGTTATGTTTTTCTTATGATTATGAAATGCATGTCAAAAATAAATTTCTGCGCAAAGGAAAAACTGTTTTATTATATGGTATTTAACTTATAAAATAATTTGAATTACATTTTATGGTAGATGATAACTATAAAGAATTTTAAATTTAGTTATATTTCTATTTCTCCTAAATACACTTGTTTATCACTCGATGCAGATAGTATAATAGGTTCTTTAGGATGAAAATCAACATCATTCACACTACCATTATGGCCAGGTAATTTGTAAATGATTCTTCTTGAAGTAGTATCCCATATGTAAACAAATCTATCGGCAGACCCTGCAGATACCTGGAAATAAGAAATAAATATAATAAGTGTAATTTTGAAATATGCAAAAACTATCCCATTAAAAATATTGACACTTTCTTACTTTAGAACCATCATGAGCCCAAGAACATCTCAAAAGATTTTTCTCAAAGTTATGTTGATGGCCTGCAAATATCTTTACACAACGTTCTGCAGGGGCAAATGGTCGGACATCCCATATTCTTAATGTATTGTCCATAGAATTCGACAATATATAAGAACCATCCGGTGATAATGATAAACCTGTAACAATAATAATTGTACAATAATATTAATAAAACTATTTAAAAATGGGAATTAAAAAGTCGAATAAAACTTTCTTCTTACTTATTAAATCAATGTACATCTTCTGTCCCCCTCGATTTATACAATTTCGCTTTTACACGGTTTTTAAAATCTGGGGATTTAAAAAAAAAAAAAATCTTCAGACATTTAATTCCGTTCACCTGACGCACATATTCAGTCATAGACAGTCATATTTTAAATCCATTCAATTCTGAATTTCATTTATTCCATTATTCCAATCAAAGGGATTCCCAATTTTGTATGTACAATCAAACTTTCTCAACAGAAAGATGTACATCATTGTGTTTTTTCTATTCGGAATTTATTAAAACTTCATATTTACTGGTTAGTAATAAACAATCATAATTTTTGTAACATTTTTATAATTTAATTTAAATTATAGGGGTTTTGACATGCCAAAAGAAATTTTAAAAGTTATTTCTTTAAAAAGAAAATTAAAATTTTAGATTGTCTACATCAGCGATCGGCAAACCTGTAGCATCCAGGCCGCATGCTATCCATGAGGCGCTTAGTGCGGTCCCTACTGTATTGAAATATGTGTGAATGACGGTAACTAGACAACTGGCGTCGTTCCGGGTAACAAATTAAATTTCGCTGACCCTGCATGAATAACGGTGAGTAGAACATCAAACGCCTTTAACCAGATCTCGCGTCTTACTGGTAGTAGCAGGGGTCTTAGATATACAGAACTTAAAATCCCTTATGACGCCATATATACGGGCATTGCCAGCTGATTTAAAGTAGGGTATATCCAGAAAATTCTTCTTCGCGGACAGCGCTGTATGTTACAAGCTCCTTACAAAGACCTATAGAACAACTTCAACGGACATGGACCCTGTCTTGACCGGTGTCCTCCCACTTGATCTGCACACTCAGGTATGTGGTGCTACTACTCTCTTGCTTAAAGAGTAGAAAGCAGACGTAGGAGACTTTCATTTAAGTCCACCTATCCGAGAGCAAAGTAATAGCTGGATCTTTGTAAAAAAAAACCATTCGTCAAATGGCCATGGATGCAGAGATAAAAACCTGGCAAGGTAGGTGGGATGCGTTGACTAAAGGCAGGTACACGGTTTCGATGTACAATTTTTTAAGGAATCTATCTTCAGTGTAAATCAGGTGTACAGTAGAACCCTGCTTAAGTAAAACATTATACTGATGAAAATTGCTTATTATAAACATTACTCATTACAAGTTTTAATTGAAGGTGTAATTTTTCTGACATTATTTAAATTGTAAATAATGTCATATTTCATTATTCAATAGACTCACCAGTAACAGTATCAGTATGACCTCTGAGTCTATACACAATTTCATTTTTTCGTAAGTCCCATATTTTTATATCATTATCAATTCCACCAGTAATTACTTGTTCTGATGTATCATTAAACGTAACTGCAGTAACTTGGTAATTATTTTTCAGTGTGGAGACAACATTTCTTTTACGTGCATCCCAAATCTTGATAGTTGAGTCATCTGAACCTGATACTAACATTTGGGGACCTCTTCTGTTTCCTGCAACCAATAGTAAAGAAATTTAATAGAAAACACTATCATACATATAGAAAACAACTCCAATATTATATTTCCATGTCTTTTGAGTGAAGAGGATTTATCCCCATATTTTATTGATTATTTATATAAAAATTAGTTATACATTGACAAAACTCACATGTTCCAAGCATGGTAGGGATGTCAATATGCTAACATGAGGGTCCCTTAATCGCAGAACTCAAACCATTTACAGATGAATTATTGGTTAAATAATAATTTGGTTTGAGAATATTATTTTTCCTTAATTGAACAAACGACTCACTAGCCCAAATCAAATTTAACGAACAGCTTGTACATGATTATAAAATGTAAATGCACATTAAAAAAATATGCTATAAAAAAGGTAGCTGAATTACCTTGTATAGAATTTACAAATCCTGAATGTCCTTTAAGCTTTTTTATTCTCTGACTGGTTGGTACATCCCACAAAGCGAGGGTCATATCGGTGGAGCATGTGAAAAGGTTAGATCCATCGGGTGAGAAATGAAGCTCCATTATGGCTCCAGTGTGGCCAGTCATAACACTTACGTTTTCACATTCTCCATATACCGTCCAAAGAACTAGAAGGTAAACAAAGCATGGATTAACCGAAATAAATGGCAATGTCAAATCATGGACGGAGTCAAAAAACAGGAATGTCGAAAACTAGGCAGGAGTGTTTATATTGTGGTGTTTCAACAGAGGCTGCTAATGCTAACGATTTTATCGATGATTGTGGAAATTTAAAGAAAAATTTGGAAACAAGGATTGATTGTTGAATGCATTTTATTATATCAATACAGATGCATTGTTAGGTTATTATTTATTTTAGTGGTACTTATTAGGTTAGCCACAGAACTTCCACAAAATTCATGATTAAGGTGGCAGTAACCAGCAGCACTATTCTCAGATCACTTGCATAATGACGCACTCTAATAAATGATGGAACACTATTTTGAACAGTATTTTGCAGAACGGTAAATACAGAAATAAAATATTTCAAGAACGATGCAGTATTTGATCTACTACATTTTAATCCTAAACTAAAACAGGTAGACACGATAAAACAATGTTATTCGTAATACTAACAAAAACATAACATGATAGAAATTGTTATTGAAAATATCACAAACGGATTAGCAAATTAATGGTTAGGTTAGGTTTCGGTTTATTTAAAAATAACTTCTCGTATTTTGGGAAGGAAATATTTCGTTAAAAACTGGCTCCAATTTGGTTTGTAGAGACGAAGTGCTGCATTGACAATAAACATTGAAATGTCAAACTATGCAAATGATGTGTGAATGGCGCTTCCAACTTGCTACACACTTAAATAATGTTTTTTGAGAAGCTTAATAAATACAGCTAAATTGGGACGGAGCCCATGTTATTTAATATTAATTACGATAACTTATAGACTAAAAAATATATATATTCATAATTATCATGCAAAATTAATTTGTAAAAATGTTCTCAAACCAGAAAAAAATCACTGATCGATTCGATGAAGACGTAAACGATTCACAACAGGTTCCGAACTCTCTTTAACTTCCTTTAAACTCAGTAAATATTGTAACAGAATATTTAAGAAATAACTCACATATTTGACGATCAAAACCTGTGGAAGCAAGATGATCACCATCGGGGTGAAATTCGGAAGAGAAAACCTCGCCTTGGTGTCCTTCAAGAAGCATTATTGGGGCGAATAATGCTGATGTACGCGGAACTTGGTTCTAAAGACAAAAATAGTTAATTGTATTATATGAACTAAATATTTGATTCAACTTATATATTAACATTTGATTTATTACTTACAGAAGCTGAAACAACCGCCTTTTCTCGTGTGCCGATGACAGACAATTCATTTTTGTTTCTTTTATGAGCAGGAACAATGGAAAATTCATCTGCCTTACGTTTATGCTCGGTTATCGGCATTATTATAAATGATACTACAACAATGTTTTCACTCTGTGACCAACAGCAGCACACGCTTCAATCAATTCATAAATACCTGGTGTTTGGGAATATTGACAGTCAAAGCTTTGTGAAAGCAGAAATTGTCTATGCATTTTTTTGGCTGAAAATTAATTTAAGAAATAAAAAAGGTATTACTCGAGATCAAGCTATGATTATTCTCAAAATAAGCACAAAACTAATTTTTTGCAGCAGTAGGTGTATTTAATTTTTATTTTACATATTAAAAAAAGAGAGGGTAATTAGCACCCTCCACACCATCTACACCCCGCGCCATTTCAAAAAGCTGTCAAATGTCTGTCAGTGCTACAAAATAATATTGTTTTTGGATTTCAGAACTGTCAGAATAATGTGCACTGCGAAATCCACACAACTGACTGTTTCAATACTTAAACCACACTTGGTGAAAAATCCGTGTGCATTAGAAAATGTCAAAAGAACAATTCTTGACAACGGTTTTAAATACATTGATGAAACACGAATTGTTATGTCCACTCAAATGGCTCAGCAGTTTTATGAAGAACACAAAAATAAATTCTTCTTTAAACGGCTTATCACCTTTATGTGCAGGTTTAGTATATTTATTTAATGAAAATGAATCAGGTCAATTTAATCACAACACATAACCTCTTTTTATTTCATCTTAATTCTTATTTATATATTTGTAGCGGACCCATAGAGGCCTATATATTATCTCGCGAGAATGCTGTTTGTGAGTGGAGACGGTTAATGGGACCAACTAAAGTCTTTAAAGCTATTTATTTAGAACCTTATTCAATAAGAGGATTGTATGGATTATCTGACACAAGAAATGCTGCACACGGCTCTGGTAATTTTTCTCAAAGAAAATTGATTCAATATTTTATTGGTAAATACAACGACAAGCGTCGAAAATTAAGTTACTCACGAAAGTTTTCGCAAATATATGATTAATTTGGTAGAATAATTCACACATGTAATTACATAGTTAATCATTCAATGTCGATTGTCAATGCAGCACTTCGTCTCTCCCAAATAACACTGAGGCCAGTTGTAAACTTAATATTGCCTTCCTAAAACACGAGAAGCTATTTTTATTAACAATCAATTTACTGATCAGTTTCTGAGTATTTACAATTTGTTTTTGTTTATATTACCAATAAGATCTCTATTTTTGTATTTCATGTGTACCTGTTTAAGTGTAGGATTAAAAAGTAATAAACTAATTATAACATGGTTTTTTTAAATATTTTATTTGTGTGTTAACTGGTCTGCAAAATATTAAGTGTTGCATCATTTATCCTTTCTATACACCAGAGTGTCATTTGCTAAAATGACATGCTCTTCATCTTGCACATGTGCTACTTGAAATGTCAAACTCTGCAAGTCTATGTGTGAGTGCTACCAACTTTATAATGTATTTGCGAAAAGTTTTGTGACTAACGTTTCATTACTTACTCTACCAGTAATTTTTATTTTCATGACTTCTATAATATTACAATATATTCTTTAAGAATAATATTTATAGAAGTATTTATAGTAAAATTATACTATTGAATTTTTGGACAATGTGTTCAAAAAATTATATCCTTAATTTTGTAATGAGAAGTAGTATAATATTTATATCATTACTACAATGAGACATTCTCTTTTACTCTCATGATTTATTTCTATTATATTTCAGACATTATTCTAAATAACTATTTACTATAAACCATACAAACCTTTTTTTTAGATTCACCAGAATCTGTTAACAGAGAAATTAGCATTCTTTTTCCTAATTTCTCTGTTCAAAAATGGTTAGAAGAAAACAAAATGAAGACATCTGGAACAGTAATTAAATAAAATTTGTAATAATAGTTCAATTAGAGTAATAAAATATTTAAACAAGAATACATCTAGTCAACTAATATATCGTCGTTTGGTATGCAACACCGCATTATTAATATAGTCCAAATTGTCTAGGAAAAGGAACTTTTATATTAAATACGATATTTTTTTATATAAATGAGAATGAAATATATCGTAAAAGAAAATTCAATTTACGAATTCTACGAATGAAGATATATGTACGTGGGTAGACAGATTAAGAATCGAATGCCATCATAACACACATTTTGGTAAAATTGACACTAAGCAATATTGCATGCCCAAGACAATGTGTATCATTAAGCAAAAACTATCACATGGATGGATACAACTTTACAGAATATTCAAGAATGACTTTAAATAAAAATTGCATTTACACATAGCTCAAAAAACACGAATGTATTGATAAGAAAACTGTGTCCCTCGTATAAATGCAGATGTAGGGATTTTTAAACAGTTCTGCTACAATTTTAAATGAATAATGTTCTGTAATGATCACAAATACAATTAATGTATACTAATCTATGCTTACTTTAAAATCAATTAAATTTATTCATACATAGACTCGTCATCACTTTTTCATCTTCTAACTTATCTCTTAGAAAAATCTTAAGCATGTCCAGTTTACAAGTATTTACATAAAGAGTGTACATAGATCTATGCAAAAGATATGTCTTGACAGATTATTTTCATAAGAATTGGTTATTGGACAGACCAAGTAGGTCTACAGTTCTGCATTTTCAAATTTTTTAAAACTCACCAACTGTGGGAATCAAACTCACAATCTTTGGTTCCGAAATGGGCATACTAACCTCTCGGCTACTGGAAAGACATTTACATTCATCACTTAAATATATGGCGTAGAAAAAATGTTGTGTTGTGAATCAATTCGGTATTTATTCCGATTTTTGAATAAACACTGAAACAATATCTAAAGTCTAGATAATTTTCCTGTAACTGGCAACCCCAAAAATCTATGAATACTAGTAACGTGTGGTCCGGTACTTTCGAGTACTCGTGGTACCGGCCCTTTTTTTTAAGTACCCGGCACCATGTGTTGGGTACTTCTGTACACATTTTCTTTTCAAATATTTAAAATATGTTGGTTCATACAAGTATTTCTGTTTCTCATTTGTTTTTTAGACCTGGCAGTATTTTAGTTTTAAATATCATATGTTCGTTGCTCACATTTATTTCTATTTTCGTACTTAGCTGACGAATCTAGAAATGGATACTAAATTCTTTAAAAAGTACTTATTCTTAATAGTAACAGGTACATTATAAGTACCCATACTTTGCAAAAGTACTTATAAGTATTGAATACCTTTGAAATAAAGTATTGGGTGCAAGTATTCGATACTCAAATTCTGCACACCGGTGATGAATGCTGTCAAACCGAAAAGCGTTATTTTCGCGGTTCAGTTCATGTGAAACTGTAACTTGCGATTGTTTACCCAAGACAAATAAATACACATAAAAAAAAATGAGTCAAATTGAAAGGTCTCAATCGAGTCGAAAGGGGTTAACCGAAGAAGAAATAGAATTGATAGCAATAGAGTGTGCGAGATATATCGTAAATAAATCGGGCAGCGCATTGCCTATAAAGCGATCTGAATTACTGAAGTTTGTGTCAGCCTTTCGTGAAGATTATTCTCGTCATCTGAACGATATTCTTAAAAAAGCAAACATTTTCCTGCAGGAGGTTTGTATATATTTTCATTATACATACAAGAATGGTAAATCTAATATTCATCTCGATTAAATAATAATATCGTTGCACTGATAATTTAGCGTAAATTATCAAAACATTCAGAATCCAACTGATTAATATTGAGACATCTGAATTTAGCGACGAAATGGGTGTATTCTAGCAGACAGTTACTAGTACAACATTATTAATTTTATGTCGTTTTTGGATGAGATGACAATATTCCGCATTTCACATAATACTGCTTAGCGAATGACTTTCAATATTATTCGCTGCAATTATATTAGTTTTACTATGTTTATCGGATTTTAAAAATAGAATATAATTTAAACAAAATTCATTTACATAAAGACTGAGCACTCTCTGTTAAAGGTATATGGATATAAAATAAAAGATTTGGATTCGAAAAATCATTACCTTTTAATACTTTGTGATGATTCCGGTGAGTTACATGAAGTTGAAAATGACTCACATAATCATGTATTGCTAATGGCAATTCTGTCTCACATTTTTATGAGTGGAGGATCTGTAAAAGAAGGTGAGTGATCATTAACTTAATAAGTTCAAATTCTAGTTTGAAATATTTTTCTCCAAATTAAATTCCATTCCCAATAAGCACTCGCTGTAATTCTTAATACCGACACCAACTTAAAATCATAGCAACATATAAGTTACTCAATTCTTATTGATAAAAATCAAGTTTCACAACTGTTTTTAATTTATTTTTACAATGAATATTTCTATTTTGTCTGTTTTTTTTTTAATCTATACTTTCATTCAAACATGCTGATCGTGATTTAACTTTCTATTACATTTTTCATATTTTACCCAGTATTCGAGTTATAATGTCTGAAAAAAAATTACCATCGTGTTGGCACTAGCATTATCATTTAAAAAACATAAATTATGCCCATATACAAACTCCATCATATTAAAACCAGTTAGAGTAGGAATGCCTAAACTGAAGAAAACATTTTTTTTTAAATATTCAAATGTCAATGAAGATACGATACTACACTCATTGAAAGAGTACAGTCAATCTCTTAATGAACCTTTTCTTACAATCAAAAGTTTAAGTCTGAGACATTCAAAATTTTCAGGCACTCTGTACATCTGTTTTGTCAAAAAAAAATGAAGCATTCTATTTTTCAGATGCTTTATGGAAATTTTTGGAGAAAACTGATATCTTACCAGAAAATGATCAAGTTATAAAAAAAATAGTGACGTCCCAATTTACAAAGGAACTTTATTTAAAATATACTAAAGTAAGTAACACCCATTAGCTATTTTCTAAGACAACCTTTCTTTTTCTTAGTTTTCAGTAAGTAAAATAAAAAATCATTATCTGTTTGTCCTTCAAAAATATAAATATAATGAATTAATAATTATTATACATTTATTTATCAAGATTTACTTCAGATAACTTCCATTTATGTGAGTAGATCAGATGACTTTCTCTTACTTGAAACACTTGGCATGTGAGATATTATGTGCTTCAATACAAGTATTCACATTGTAGAGATCCGTAAACTCCCACATTTGTGTTAAATGCAGCCAAAACATATTTCACATACTTAAAAATGCTACGATATTAAATAATATTCACTTGAAAAATCATTATAAGATATAAATAATGCTCACTCTTATTATTTATATATATAAGAAAATTAATACTAGTTTATCTAAATCATTTTATTATTGTTAATTATCCATTTATGCTACTATTATTTAAATTAATTAAGACTTATGATTCGGAAAGCTGAATCATCAACAAGCTGTACGTTAAAACATCAAAAATATAATGCTGAATACTATTGCAATTTAAAAAAAATGTTTGTGGAAATTGTTATTCTTCGTCGATTGAAAATATAATTTCTTTTATTGTAGGTTGGAGAATTAGATAACACCAAATATGTTTTCGAATGGGGACACCGAGCGCATGCGGAAATTCCTAAAATGTATCTACTAAAGACGATTGCTGAGGTAATATCTAACAATAATTTATCTGGAATAGTGATCACCATGTTAATATGATAATATTATATTTTTCTATTTTATAATTTTAGGCATTAGGTAAATCTCCGGAATATTGGACTGAACAATATAAAGAGGCGTTAAAAAGTTCCGGGGCAAATCAAGACACAATTCTAATCAACTAACTTTTTTTATAATTGAATGTGAATGTATAAAATAATGTTGTAAGTCTACTAGCTTTCACAGAAAAATCTTTTTAATTTGCCATATAGTCCATACAAAAGATTTAATCAAGTAATTATTTACATTAAAGGATAACAAAAAAACTATTCCACTAGTGGTGATTCAATTGGAATGATTTTTATTGGGGAAAAAAAACATTTCATATGTCACTTAAAAATAACATGAAATTAATATTATATATAATGTATTTTTTTTTTAAAACATTGAAAAATAAAAATTACATCAATTTTATTTGCGATCTGAAACATGTAGTAAATGATCTACTGATTTAATTCAGGCCACGGTTTATTGTGTTACTACATACTTAAAAAAACTACACATGAACTTGAAATTAATATTATAATGACTAGAGAAAAGATATTCTGAACTGTTTTTGGAAAGATCTCATTTAGTGTATGTTATACTGAAATAATACAATTACAACAAAAAATAAAAAAAAACTATATTATATCATAAAACGCAAATTACTAAATAATTTTGAATCAATACATGGTTACTAAAAAGGCCAAGCAGTCCATATTTTCAGCAACATTAAATGTACTCTGTGATGCAATGTGAAATTCTGCAAAGATTTTACACGATTTTTTATAAAAAGATTATTATGAAAAATATCTTTCCACTAAAATCTTACGGTACAAACCTCAAATCTTTTTTGCCAAACTATAATATATTAATGTATAATCTTTTCACACAATAGCATTATGAAGCTTTTGCCCAGAACATTTATTTACACATTTGTATAAATAATGCATAATATCCCTTATACATCTTGAGTTAAAAGAAAAAATATTTCATAAAAAACAGAAAAATGATGTTAAGAAGTTTTAATATAAACTTTTGAAACGATTCATGTTTGTGCTTGATCACGTTACCTAATGTAAATCCATCTTCTGTTCATAAAAAAATAAAATAAAGATGATTATCAGTTAATTATAATCAACCAGGTCATTAATGAGTTTAGAAAAATAGTGATATGTCTTGAATTAATGGATCGTCATAAGAATTTTCTTGGAAATTATTTCATTCCTATCCAAAATGTATCATCCCTGAAAATTTTTATTTATCTTACTAAGTAAATATAGATACAAATCAGTGTGTTATAAGAGATCTATGTTATGTGCACAAATATATCCACTTAAAAATCCACTGCAATAAAATTCATTATCTCAACAATCAATATTGATCAAACAATTATTAAAATACAAACAGTTAACATACACAATGAACATGTAATTATTGTACAAAATAAAATTAACAATGACAATAATTTAATTTTTTGAATTTATAGCATACCAAATAGAGCTTGCCGATAATGAAATTGGTTGAAAGACGTGTTCTCAGCATACTGACTTTGTGTTTTTTTTATTGACTTGATGCCTGATTATTATTATTAAAAAAATATTCACCTAGTTGTCTCAAACATTTATTTATTATATACCATTTTTGTCAGTCACTCTAACATTAATTAATATGTGAATAGGTATCATCAAGTCTTAAAAGAGATCATAAAAATAGTCTAAACCCTGTCCTAATTCCCAAATGGCAATTCCAGTGCCCAGCTCAGACGCAAGTTCAATACGCCTTTGAATTGAGTACAGTGTTGGGTAAAATATTATTTTTCGACCTTTTGAAGTCCTAAAATAAAAATAAGATATGAGATTTGTGAAATCTATAATTATATGTTTACTTTGGCTTTAATGCACAGAAATATAGCTGAGCCATGAAATGAGAGATTTTCTATATTTATTATTTGTGATTTTTCAATTGAATATTTTTAAATTCTAAATTATTTAAAACTGGTAAACTTCCATATGTGTGAGATCACTGTGAGCGACCCGGGTTTCGCCTTTCGGCATCTTTTATTGTATTTTTATATTTTTCAATATTTTTATTATAAATTTTTCTACAAAGCAATATTTAAACATAAGTTCACAAAGATTAACTGTGATTAAAATACAGTACAAATGTAGCAAAGTATCCATAGGTAGTAAACAGTAAGGAGCTCATAAGATATTATATCACTTACTACCTGTAAACAAGAATATTTTATAAATCAATTTAACTTACTTCACATCCAGAAAATTTTCAACACTTTTGTCGTCATATTTCATGGAGCCTTTAGCAGTTTTTAAAAGATCAATGTATTCGTGGCCTACAATAGGCCCACCACCTCCAGGAGAATATGCATTTCCATAAAAGTTTAGCCCAAGCAATATTTTCGAACGCTTTTCTGTTTCTTCATCATTGGGGGCTAAATTTGTAACACATCTTTTCATCCACTCCAATGGAGCATTAGGTCCTGAAAATTATTTATTCATCCATATTCATTGGAACACAATGATGTAGAAAAAAATACAAAAAGTAGATAAAAACTTTATATGTAATTACCTGGTCTTTGCGGATTAGAGAAATCATAGGTCATGAGGGAAAATGCTGTAACATATGGATAAAGTGCATCAAACTGTCTGATAAGGTCATCATCTATTGATTGACCTCGAGATGGTGGTAAAACTAAAATAAAGTCAAGCAAGACTTCGGCCATTGACAATCCTAAAATTTAAAGAAAGATTATTAACAAACTCTGAGGTTTTAAATAACATTATCTTAATATATTCCATGCTTACCAAGAAACTTTATCAAATCCACAGTAATTTCATAATTTACTCGACCAGATATTTGTGATAAAATTTCAATCACCATCCCATCAAACTTCCACTGCTTACATATTTTTTTCAAAACATTTGCAAGTGCTACTCTCTCTTCCCGAGGTCCACTTAATAACTGTGAAAAATCCTTAGGATTCCATCCCTCAAACAAAAATCTAGGGACAACTAAAATAAAATGATGGCATTAAAAATTAAGAATTCTATACCACATGATCAAGTAAATAGAAAACATGCAAGTATGACATTTAGAATACCAGATAAATTTAAGTGTATTTATTGAGAAAATAATATTTTGAACAAATTATGCTCTTAATAACACATCTTTCAATACATTATTACTATGAAAAGTTATTTAAGTTTATGTATTAATTACTTGGACATAAATTATAGAGTTTTAGAAAACTTACTTTTCAGTCGGTTTGAAACCCCGTTTTGTTTTACAGTCTTTATCCATGCGTGGTCAACATCATGTAATCCGGTGACCTCATAATCTTCTTTTCCATTTCTTTTTACTTGAAGCCAAACTGGTGATATTAATGCAAATTTAGGAGCCCACAGCTTGGCCACATTGTAGCCATGACTATTCCACTGAAATAGAAAACATTGGTGATATGTAATGATCACAACATTTTGTTTTTATAACATATAATATATGCGTCATCTATAAGCTTTCTAAGGCTGGCCAAACTGCAATGCAATCATCGTAGCGTACGCGAAACCCACTGCTGTCAAACATTTTGACAGGTCTCCCGGTGTACGCACAGCCATTTGAAATGTGAAGTTTTCTAGTTGTCAACATAACTTTTGCTGTCAAGTGAAAATTTGCGAAATCTCTGTGACTAATTAATTGTGGACACTACAATAGTAGATAACTAGTTTTTCATAAAACAAAAGCTAAGCAGAGAATTGAGTTTTCTTTTTAAATTGAGATATAAACCAAATAAATACCATCAAAAAAATTTAATAACAGAATAACGAATAAAAATGAAATCAGTGAGTGATTTGATTAAGCATGTTTACTCACTGGAGTAACAAATCCAAGTACAGATCCATTAAAATAACGTCTGCCTGTATCATCATGAAACGTTTGGTAGTTAACTATTATATCCTTAATTGATGGTTCTTCCTTTACCAGATCTCTTTCAATAACCGATAGATTGAATGGTCCTTTTCGTTCTTTAAAACCTGATTTTGATTTGACCGCCTTGCTAGATTTATCGGAAGGAGATATGGTACTTTCAACGTAATCATAATAGAGTAAAACAAATAAATATATCGCTAATTTAAAATCCATTTCTGCGAAACCGTCTACTTCTGACAGATATAAAAATGACAATACAACTGACAGGCAGTGCTGCCAGCGATTAAGTGAAAAATGTAGTGGTGTGAAAAATTTGGTTATTGAATACTTGAAATCTGTACCAGTATCCAATACTTAATTTGAAAAGTATTTAATACTAATGAATACTTTTTATATAAAGTATGAGTACTTTTGAAGTAACTGGCTACTTTTCAGTATGAATACTATTGGAAGAACCGGCTATTTTTTTTAAATGAGTACTTTTAAAGTTTAAAAACTGGCTGCCAATTCTATGATACCAAAAAAATATAGGTCTAGAGATTTCCAGAGAAAATACCGGTTCCGCACATTACTAGAGAAATGTCGCTAGTTTGACAAATTTCATTACCCGTCGCTACCGATTGATTTTGCTAGTTTTTAGCAAATGAATATATACAGTTTAAGGATGTCCAATCCGAAAGCGGAATACATGAATCTTTGCAATGTGGAGACATGATTGTCTTGACAAATTATTTTTTACGATAAAAATAAACGAGAATTAGTTATTAGGTAATTAACTAACTCAATGTGCATAATCGGATTTTTTAAATCCAGCAGATGTAGAAATTAAACCTATATTCCCCACAAGTATTATTACAAACACAAGGCACAGAGAAGAAATATTAATATTATTATTCAAAAATGTTAGATGACACCAATATCCTTCTCATAATTTCGAACAGTAATTTTGAACGTGAACCTGCGACGCTGGACCTAGCTCGGACACATATTGCGGATGCCTCAAAAGAGTCTGGACCTGACCTGCCTTCTTTAAGCCGATCGGTCGTCGGCGTCCCGAAGACCGCTAAATACTCACTATAAAATGTATTCGGTGGAGTTGCGTGATGCAGGTATGACCTGAGAGGACGGAAGAATACTGACTGGCGACAGGAATTCCTGGAAGCGGCACGTGGTGTCCATATGCTCCACTTAGGGAGCGGATGTGGAAGAAAAAGAATTTCGAACAAGAAAAAAATGATACGTTGAAAAATTCAGCTACCTACTTTAGTCAATTTCGTCACCACCGCCGCTACCCCGTTACAAGACCAAAATTTTGCATCCGTAAATAAATTTTTAATATTTTGGCAACACTGTTGACAGACAAGAAAATAGGAAACAACCGGCGACGTTCCCATTGTTGCGATGAAAATAGAAACGATGTATGTAATAAAAATATGAAACTATTAAAAGTATAAAAGCCACCAACAAGTATAATAAAGACTGTGTAAATTATAAGTTCGAATTATCGTTCACTGAAGCAAGTATCCAACCATTGAAATAATATATGACAATAATAGTCGTATGTATATGTATTAAAGAGTTCTGATTAATAAAAAGTTTTTGTAAGATCCCAAATTCTATCATCAAAAAAATATTTCCTCTTTGATATTATTTTGTTTATCTGTCCACTTTTTGACGATATAATAGTTCACTTTGTGATATCAACATGTGTATAAACACGTTATGATAAATAACACGTTGTCGAGCAATGTAGCTTTCAGAAAAATGGGCAATAAAAAAAGAAAAGATTTGAACATAAATCAAAACATCTAATGATGGAAACTATATGACAGAAAAATTCCGCTAAACGTTCACATGGGCGGATAATAGTGAAATCAAACGTTTTTGGTAGACAGGCACTAAAAAACTTAATTACCGATCTAAATATTTGTGACTTCAAAATTACATTTATTCCAAATTTTATGCTTAAATTATATAATTTGTAACAATTTTATGCGTAGAACTAAAAACATACACTACTGTTCGTTTGAATTAATTATTTTTTTTAGATGTTTTCACACAACTGTCTAAGAAAACAATATTATTGAGGGTTTTTGTCATAAAACACTATATGTGTTTTTTTATTTGTGACTAAGAAGGTTTCTCGATAACTCCAAACATTCATTTATACATTAAAACGTTAATATTATGTATTTGATTTGTCGATAATGTGAACCCAAATAAAGAAAAAATGAAGTACTCTTGTTACTCAAAACAATTATTTTGTCACAACTTAAAGAACTAGAAAAAATATCGCCGTTCGCTGATAGTATTGGAAATTTATTTTAATCGTTTGGCTGCTACGATGGTATTCAAAACTCTAAAATCCTAGATAGAAATTGACCCTGAAGAACTATTAAGTGTCTTTGGTGAAAAAAATACTGTATTGTAAAAAACATACTACATCTTGAATTCATTGTATGTAGCTAATATTTCGAAAAGCTACACAATAGGACGCAAAAGAATCGTTGTTAGCATTTTAAGAACTAAACTTATCAATAACAGTCTAAGACGATCCAATAAAATTTCACACAAATCTTCTTGCACAATAATTATTAATTAATATTTTCGACTGATGGTGCTTGATGGAAATTGATTTTAAATTCTAAATGGTTTATTTATATTTTTTCAATCACCTAGCACATTGACAAACAAATCGATTACTTATTAAAATATTAAGAAATATACCAAAGTATCTTTTTGATCAATGTATAAATGTAATTTTCTAAAAACCACTTTGTATAATCATCCGAGAACCAAACATTTTTGCGCATAAAATTAAATTGTATACCCTATTGCACTACTACTACTACCCCTGCTGCAAAATATATACATCTGCTAGTGCTGCATAACTTTTTTTATAGTCTACAACTGTCTTATGCAATAAACATGTGCTACCTAGTCAATTAAACTTAAGCATATGGATCTCTACAATGAAAAATAAACGTATTAATTGAAGTATCGCTGGGGGTAATTTTCGTCATTTCTGTAACTGTGATAATGATTTTAAAGTGTTTGGCACATTTTTTTACATTTTCGTATAGTTTAGTCGTCAACAGTTATCATAATAACAACCGGCTCGAAAGACTTAGCTGGAATCGGCTGAACAACACCACTATTTTAAACAAGTGCAATCTTTGCGAGATCACCTTACAAAAACAGCGGTAGCTTAAGAATATCGCACATTTACGGTTAATTTAACCATACTACCTCCTGGTCCATACACATTACGTTATACATCGACATCTCATGTAAGTATATACTTATTCCGTAACGGAGAAAGAAGAAAGTCACCTTCTTATATTATACGAGTTGATACAGTAAACTTCAGTAGTCAGTTGGACTCTACGATGGATGGCAACAAGTATCTGATGTATACAGTGATCATATTTTTGTTTTGTTTTCACAATGGTATGTGTGTGCATCTTCTTCTTTTCTGTGTATAAAACGATGATATCGATTTTTCTTTAATTGACAACTCCATAAAAACCGGTAAAAAGTATACTTATGGACTGTGTTAATTTGGCGCAGCAAACTTTCACTAATTTCTTTGAATGATCTAGAAAGATTCAAGGTTCAATGTAAAATAAATAACATATAGAAATAATCAAGGATTAAAATAAAAACATCTTTCATTAGAACAATGATAAAGTTACATAAAATAACAACCGTCACATTTATCTGTGTTAATATCCGGAAACTGCAATAAATATATGAATATTGAGGTACTCATCTACTATATTATGGTAGATAGTCGTAATTATTTCCGGAACATTCGCTAGTTATATAGTTTTTTTGTTACATGAATGTATGGTAATTATAATTTTGATGGAATATAAGATTATCTTTCATATAGTTGAATTGTACAACCTAAGTAAGCTGTAATTTATTAATAACAACCGTATCAATATCAATAAATAATTTACTTTATTTTGACGAAATGTTTTTAATTCTGTTTAATAAAGGGGCGGACAGTGCTAATTTGGTGAAAAGAAGTGTAAGAAATACTGTAAAATGTCTGGAGGATGGGAGATTTTACAGGTATGTAAAATATTTTCTGCTTTCTATGTCCATTTTATCACGTTTTGGTGTCAAAATTAACGTGTCTCCATAAGACATTTGTATAATAGTAAAACGACGAATTTTTCACACATATTCAAATGCCCCGAATACCATAAGTGAAAATACTTCTAAAAATCATAATATTTTGCAGTAGATTGTTGCCATAACATAGAGGTTATCACACTTTAATTACAATCTATGTATGTATATTAATCTCGGACGTCCATTTGAAATGATCCCCATTCTCTGTCTGTCTCTTACTCAATATACACAACTAGAATACAGTTTGAGTGAATGTTTCACAGCCCATCCTTATAAAGACTCAGCCATGTGACTGTGAAGTGAAATTATAAACTGAGACCTGAATATAAAGCCACATAATATTTTCCATATTATTATAGCAACGACGCACGAAACTGTGTCTTACAATACACTAAAAACGGATAGAGCTTTTTATAGATGGAATTAAATTATCATGGTGACAAAATGGCAAAATTTACAACAAAATCTTTTTTACTCTCTAAAAATTATACATGCATTATTAAATATTATTGGATTGGAGATGCATTCATCTTTTGCGGGTCTAAATCTCGTGGTAGACCGCATAATTTATTATATCATAGTATAAACAGTGTGAGCCGATCGCGTACTATTATAAGCTTAAAATGTATTTGAAGTCGTCTTTTTTTTACAGGAATCCTAACAGATCTCCACATAAAATATGGACAAACAATGAGTGCTCGAAATATTATCTGTGCTTGGAAGGAGAAGTCTTCGAATTTAAATGTTCCGTTGGGTTACTTTTTGACGTAAATCGGCAAATATGTGATTTTAAAACTAACGTGGAAAACTGTGATATTACTGCAGGTAATTAATTTATCGATGGATTAATAATTATTGAAGTAGGCGTTTTGGTGTCTACTTTTTGAGAACATTTTCTTTTTTGTAATAAAGTGAAACTAGGATCTTTATTTTTCATATTGGTATCATAATAATTAAGTTATTATCAGCGATTTATACAAATTTAAAATATTTATGTATACCTGGAAACCTAGGTGATGAGTAAAAGAGCCAAAACGAGTTTAAGCTCAAAAATTTGGTACGTAGATTGACACTTCAAACATAATAATTTTGTGGACATAATTTATTAAATAAGTTGCCGTTATTTTTTGGTGGAAAGCCATTTTGTATTGAAACAATTACACGATGTTTTAAGACGTTCATATAGCCAGATAGGATTTATTTGTCAAAATTTACAAGGGAAAATTCGACATAGGATTACACGATGTCAGATGCCCTTATTTAATGGCTGTATTTAACAAGATTTCCATGATAGCAGTTTTCCCGTGGTTTATAATAAAAACGGTAAATATGCATCGCGTGACACACTCGCCAAATTGGCAATTGGATTTATTTGTTACACAACATGCTCTTCAATTCAAATGTGTAAACAAATGGCATTAAAAATAATAAATACAATTTTTCGGTACATCATAATAATTATAATATGGTTTCAATTATTTTGTTTCCCAAAATTAGTATTCTATGAAAATAAAAACAATATATTGTCTTAATTTTTATGATTCAAGTAGGCATGTAGTTTTATAAAAGAAATTAGATCGGAAATTAATACAATTCCAACTTGATTTCAACGTTTATCTTATAAACACTATCTGGTGTAATAAATTATTTGTTTATTACCTTTGTCATAACATGTACGCCCAAATATCCTGTAGAAGACGTGGTAAGATATTAGAAAAAAATATAGGAATACGAGTTTACTTATTGGAAAGATCACTATCGTTCACTGTGGCTTGGCAAGTATTCTGAAAATGCATGAAAAGGCAAGCATGGTTGAAAATTCGCAAAGTCGCGGTTGTAAATAAATTTGCGCGATTTCGGTTTCAGACCATGCGTCCATTATTTTGCGTCATAATATGCCAATAAAATAATAATCTCTTAATGTGCTTCTCAACGGTATGGCGGTCCATATAGTTATTTATAATCTTTACTATGTTTTCTATTGCTTGTACCTGTACTCTTTATGTCAAGTTTATAATTTTGCGAAATAAAAACATGCTCCACGTCAGAGTGAAAATAACTTTTCGGTTTTTTAGGTACATTGATCAAACTCACTCATCTTCTGGAATGAATGATACATCTTCAAAGCACTCGCGAGTCACGTAACTGTTAATGAAAAATTTCACTAACAAATAATTATATATTTTACGATTGACTTAATACTCTACAATTGATTGGCGTGTCCGTTTTTTATCGTTCAAATAAAAAAGAAAGTAGTTTGTGATTTTATAATACGCGAACTCAGTTTAGCGCACTGTCGCATTTATTTTTACTGATTTACTGGTCGTGATAGAATTTTTTATCACATGTTCACAAAAATATCATTTAAAATGATGAACAGTGTCGAATTATAAAATGTTCAGAATGGTGTCCTTCTACCTACTAATAAAACTTAAATATTTTTCTTCTTTGCCAGAGGCACGAATACCTAAACCTTTATTAGATGATGCAGATTGTCCAGACACCTCACACTTAGGATGCGCCGATGGAACTTGTTTACCGAATGAATATTTTTGCGATGGGTCAGTAGATTGTCCTGATTCTTCAGATGAGGTAAAATAATGCATTCACTGACATAAAAAATATTTAAACTGTAAAGACTCGAATATAAATTCTTAACCCCTTTTGTTTTTAAATGGTTTTAAAATAATGAACAATTATAGCTTGGCGCCATTTGTACGCATCAGTGCTGCCATGTATTGAAATTAGATTGCGTATTTGCTATTATGAGAAATTATTCTAGAATGACATAAATATATCAACACACTCCTGCATAATTTACAACATTAAAAAACGCGTTGAAATTTATAGCTATATGCACAGATTTGTTCATATTATTGTATTTTGTATTACAATTCAGTAGAAATTATATTTTCGAGGAATTTTTAATATTGAATTGGTTCGCTATAGGCAAACATCATTTTTGTCTTTAAAAACTATTATTCCAGGGTTGGTGTGATGCTAATCATGATCCAAATGCTGCAGAAATCTGTAATCCGCGGACTTGCATTTTGCCGGACTGCTTTTGTTCTAAAGATGGAACATTGATACCAGGTGGATTAGAAATAAATCAGGTAACTACATAAAACTACAATGCACGTCTTAAATTTAATACTCTTGCTGTTTGCACAAAAATTTATCGATTATCTTATAATATAACACATCTACTAAAGGGTTAAAAAGTATAAGATTGAAGTAGATACCTATATTGATTTATGTTCTTTTCATTTTTAAAGTACAAACTTGGTCGAATACTGGATGTAGGTGTGAAAAATAGCACATTTTTTAACCATTT
Organism: Rhyacophila evoluta; assembly: GCA_022683975.1. Taxonomy (NCBI): domain Eukaryota; kingdom Metazoa; phylum Arthropoda; class Insecta; order Trichoptera; family Rhyacophilidae; genus Rhyacophila; species Rhyacophila evoluta. Next base: position 35,088 of record JAGVSQ010000394.1, read on the forward strand.
AATATTAAAATATGCTTCGTACAATTTAATTTTCAGGTGCCTCAAATGATCATATTAACATTCGATGATGCAATTAATTTTGAGAACTTTGATCTCTATACACAGACTTTATTCACTACAGACAAGAAAAATCCAAATGGCTGTCCAATTAAAGGGACATTTTACGTTTCTCATCAATACACCAATTATATGCAAGTGCAAAAATTGTGGAATAAGGGTCATGAGATTGCTGTCCATTCAATAACGTAAATATTTTTTATCATCAATAGAAATAAGCATATATTATTTACAGAGATTGTGGTCTACTGAAACGGTTTTTGAGTCCAATATTTAAGATGTAATTAAGAGAATGTTATTAATGTTCATTGTCAGGTATCACTAAAATAATGAGGATAAATTTTTGTTTTCCCGGTAACTGTGTGCGTTTCAGAACCGGATATTATGGGCTCGATTACCACATCTATTTGAATTTTCAAATCTGAAAATGCAGGACTGGATGCTATCACGCTGAGGAATTGATTGGCAACAAATTCACGTAAAAATAAAATGTTAAAACATGTCTTCAGATTGCGTAGACCTACTCGTATATGCTTACTTTTCATTTAAGCACAGAAAGTGAAACAAACAATGATTTAGAATTCCTTATATTTCAAGACTCTTATTGAAAAACCAAGAAAACATCAATTGTTAGTTGTTAATTAAATTCCACGTTATTGGGACAACCTTTTATTGGATATAACATGAAAATTAATCTCTCAAGATAAATCATCACATTATGGGAATCCATAAAATCAAAGTGGACAATCTTAAAAAAGTTTTATCTGAATTGATATCACAATTAGTTATTTTTTTATACAGTAGATATTATAACTCTGTTGAATAAAATAATAATTTGTTTCTTTTCAGACACAAAGGCCCAGAAGATTGGTGGTCTAAAAATGCTACCATTGAAGATTGGTTTGATGAAATGGTCGGTATGGCAAACATCATTAATAAATTTGGGAATATTCGTATGGAGGATTTACGGTAATAATTCCTACAACCAATCAACTTTTGAACAAAATAGAGTGTGTTCGAAGTTATAACTTTTAATAATATTTCAGCGGCATGCGTGTACCATTCCTGAGGGTCGGATGGAATCGCCAGTTTTTGATGATGAAGGAGTTTGGCTTTGTTTATGACTCATCAATGGTAGCACCATTCTCAAATCCGCCTCTCTGGCCATACACACTTGATCATAAGATGCCACATACATGCACAGGTTATTCATGAAAAATATTTAGCAATAAAATGATATGAATGAAAATTAATATTTGACAGATTACAATGGCTGTGAAGTGTCCAGTGGCGTAGTTATATATTCAACACTCTGGAGCAAGAAAAGTCGTTGAACCTCCTACGCTCTCTCGTATTTATGCCCCCCCTAAAATCTTTTTTTCACTTAGTTCCCCTAATTTCTACTTTCGGACGAAATACAGTGAAAATTCCATGAACCGTGGAATTCCACTTTCGTACATTGGTCTACAATTTTTTGTTCTCTTACCCTCTACTTTCGAACTTAGTAGAAGATGAAAATTCAATCAAATACAGAATTCTAAATTTAGCACCTCCCAGGTCAAAAACCGCTGTCTTACCCCATCTAAAAAAAAATACTTGCGGTCCCCATGATCGTACGCCTGGAGCAGGCTGCTCCAACTGCTCCTCGGTAGCTACGGCATTGGAAGTAATGCAATGAACTTCAGATGAAGACAAATTGTTTATTAAGAAACATACTATAATATATTCAATATACTTTAATAAAAATACTTGGTAAAGAGAATTAATTGCAAATTTAAATAAAAACAATTGTTTTTTTACAGGAGCTAACCAGAATTGTCCATCAAGGAGTTATCCGGGAATATGGGAAATGGTAATGAATCAACTGACAGTCAGCGAATACACATGCGCGATGGTGGATTCTTGCCCTCCTCATCTACCGGGAGATGAAATTTATAGGATGTTTATATCAAATTTCAAAAGACACTACACAAGCAATAGAGCACCCTTAGGACTATACTTTCACACAGCCTGGTTCAAGAAGCCAGAATACTTATCTGCATTCAAGGTAAATTTTATTGTTTGTTTTTTAATAATGACCACGTCTGTTATGCCATTGCAAGGCTTGAAATTTTAAATAAATATTATTCAATGTGGTATGGAATATCAAAGTATAAGCCTAACTGTTACGTATATTACGTCAATTAAAAAGTAGCTTGCATCTAATACCTTCGATGTTAGTCACTACAGATTGCTATCTAAATATAGTGACATAAAATTATTATTATTGGAAAAATAACGTCCTATTAAGTACTCATGTTGTAGAAATGAAATTGAAATGATTTTGAGATTTAAAAGAAAAAATGGTAAATGTAAATTTTACTTCTCGGTGGACATATGTATCTCCAATGAAGATTATATTTCATGCAATGGTATTAGAACATAAATGAATTTTTTGTGTCCACCTCACTTTTAATTGTGCAATTGTTATATTTTAAAATCAATAATGACAGATAGGATTATGATTAGGTTTTTATTTTGTCGTGTAACTTTTTTCAGAAATTTATGGATGAAATGCTAAAAATGCCAGATGTATATTTTGTATCAAATTATCAAGCAATACAGTGGATGCGCCACCCCACGCCTGTGAATCAGCTGAGTCAATTTGAACCATGGCAATGTACTAAAAAACCCTTTGAACAATCCGAAATTGCCTGCAATTTACCCAACACGTGCAAATTGCATTCTCGGGTACTACAGCAAGACAGATATTTCATCACCTGTAATGAATGTCCTCGCCAATATCCATGGATAAGAAATGAGTTTGGATTAGATTAATTAATTAAAAAGTACTTTCTCAATTTACTGAAGACATCTCATGACAATTTATTTGATAAGTAATTCTATATTTAAGCTTGGAGGTTAAATGTGTATGTTATGATTGAATACATATTTGAGGAATATACATAGTTCAATTTATGAATATAAATTAATGAAGGATCTGATAAAAAAATGAAATAAATAACACATTTCGGAAAATATAATATAATTAATGCCGTTTTATGGATGCTAAAAATATATCAATTTGTAACTGTATACCTTGAATATGTAGTGTTAATTAAATTAATTTCTTTAACATCCTACATTAACAGTAAGAATATCCTAGTAGGAATTACACAAATAATATTATATTAATGTATTATTATGTATTTCTTTGCCATTATAAAGGCTATGTGCAATATGATTTAGATGTAAGTTATATTTATTTATATGCTATGTTAAGTTTTGCTTTCTGATTCTATTATAATATATCGTTTTGATTTGTTATCATTGGTTTTATTTATAAAAAAAAAAAACTACTAATAAAAGTTAAATGTCATATTAATGTAAGCACTTCTATTTCACTGTCTATATTAATGCACTAATAAAAAGTTATCAAGTTATTAGGTTGGCGATATTTTAAACAATAGCTGAGAAATTAACGTACTTGTTTCGGAGCCGAAGGACGCAAAGGAAAAAAATGAAAAAATGTAGGACTATATGCCTAATGGGCTGAAACAACAAATTCCTGTGATAATAAATGTCTTTTAAATGTGGAATCCATATACTCCCAGTTCTCTGGAGTAGTCATTTTCAAACTGTATTTATTAACACACAGAAAAATGGACATGGTTAATTACCAAAATAATTTTTATGAAAAAAAAATAGTTTTTAGAGAGAAAAATATATTTTTTTTTAATTTAATTTGTACACTTACTTTTCATCAACATTATCTTACACAAAAAATTAGCTTTATGAAAAATAAAAACATTAGAATACAATTTACAGAAAACTACTGATGAATCAAAATACAGCCAATAGATTTTCATTGAATGAACCCTCATTTTCATTGAAATGAATGTAATAATTTTAACAGAAAAAATCCATATATTTAAAAAAATCATAAACATCTAAGTAAGTCCACCATACTGCAATGTCACACCTTGATAAATCATTATCATAAACATTTAATTTCTTTGAAATCTATAAAAAAAAATCATATTATTTTTTTAGATTAATTTTTTATAGAATCAATTTAAATACTTAACCATATATTTTTATATTAATTTAGCTATAAAAGAAATCTTTTACTAGTCTATTTTTGAAAAAGTAGATCCTTTTTAAAAACTAGTTGAGATTTTGAATATAAAGACACAGTAAATTGCAAAATTGAAATTATTGATACATAAGAGGGTAGACATTACTAAAAAATGTTTCATTTAATTAATATTCATGAGCATGATACATATTTTGCAGCTGAAATATACGATTGAACTTGGTTATATGGAGAATGCGTATAATAACAACATCCGTAATGAACAAAAAGCATCAATGAATTATAAGCATAAATAAAAACAGAGCAATGCCAATAGATATGATGATCAATGTTAGTAAAAAATTGCCTTTCAATTTATGAAACAGCTTAAATTAGAATATGGTGTGAAGAATTTTGAAATATGTAAAATATTTTCTTTAACCCTTTGCGCTCCTCAATAGATTGTATTTTGCGTTCTACCAGCTCCGCAATTTTCCAACTAAATGTAGAATGTCGAGTCAGGCTCGACATAGGAGCTACGGGTAGGATATGGAATGTCGAGTCCAGCTCGACATAGGAGGCCAAAGGGTTAACTTTTCTAACATGTAGAAGAATAAAGATGTTTTCAAATTAGCAATAGAGAACAATTTAAGACAAACTAAGTAATGGTTATATCGAGAAAATTGTGTTGATTTTCTAATCTGCATGGTAACAAAGTTGTACAATTTTGTGAAAATATTTCAAAATGAAATTAAAAAAAAAATATTATAGAAATCTATTATCATACTCAACCCTTGGCTAATAAACATGTTTTTTGAACAATGATACATATAATCATGCTATAGGATCATTGAAAATATGATTTATGAACATATTCAAGAGTTGATGAAAAGATGAAACCAACATACATTCCCACTCTTCTGGTTTACACAAGGAAGTGGGAATGGTACATGTATTATGTCAAATATTTTGGATGTGTGTAACTAAAAGGTATAAAAGAGCTTCATAAATTAAACCATTTTACACCATATTCATATACTCTACCATGTTTCAACAGTGACATTTTTTAGACAATTATTTAGCATGGAATGGATATTTATGATACATATTTCAAACAAAATTGTGTAGCAATTTTTTTTTATACAAAATTTATATTTTTCTCAAGTTACATGGAGTATAGCATGCATCTTTTATGTGTCTACTTCCAAGCATACATCGGCAAATACTTTCAAATGTTATCTTACATTTTTGAATAATTATGATAATAATTGTCTTTAACATCGCACTTAACGTTGATCACGCATCTTGCGCAATGAAAGGATTTTGTATTGCTTCCATACCATCCATGGGACAAATCAACACAACCGATGTTCCTCTACAAACCACAAGACCAAGAGGTCGAGTGTCTTCCACAAGTTTATATGCATCATCAGGATCTAGAAAAATATAACCACAGTTTAATAACGCACCAGAATTTTTGTGTTAATATATGTTTAAACATATACTCTCACCAGGAAAATGCCAACACTTAGGCATCAGTGTGTTTCATCTGAAGTTTTGTTTTCAAGGAATAAGTGTAAATCAAATCAAATATATGGATGTGAACACATTTTCATGACATTATGGGTATTGAACACAGTTAAATAATATCGTAAAAAATACTAAGGTTATCTAGAGCAGTGCTCCGCAACCGGTGTGCCGTGAGCCGAATACAGGTGTGCAGCGGTCAAATACAATGTATTTGAAATTTTTAAATTTTTCATTTTGTATTTAATACACAATGACAAATTATTTTTCAATGACAGCTTTTTGTGATATGAATATGAAAGAACTTTTGTGTTCATTGTATCACATTAAATAATTATTATTTTATAATGATTATTAAGACTGCTGTAAAAAAATATATTATAGTTTTATGTGTGTATACTTTTCAAATAAAAATTTATTGTAAAATTTGTGTATCA
>JAGVSQ010000395.1:0-41100 GCA_022683975.1 Rhyacophila evoluta
TGTTATATGTTCGCTCACTGCCCACATATAATGTAGACTGAAGATGCCGAAAGGCAAAACCCGAGTCGCTAACAGTGATCTCACGTATGAAAGTTTACCAGTTTTAAATATTTTAGAATTAAAAATTTTATTGATGATTCCTTCTGTTATATTATAATATTAATATAGCACTGCTATAAAAATAAAAATAGAAGTCAAATTCAACCAAATATTTCAAGAATGCTTGGTCTGTTTTGTTATCTAAATGTAGTTTCTCAAAATATTTTTTTTATCACGAAATATTTTTATTCGTCTTTAAACACCACTTTACGATACAAATTACCTTATGATCTAGGTGGGTAGTAGAGTAAGCAATGTGATAAATTAAGTAAATATAGGGTTAATCAAAATAATTGCAAGATAAAAGTTTGACAAGCCTGGTGACCACTCCGGTAGTCATAGGTAACGTGTTATTACGTTAAAACAAAGTCTTCGGGCAGAGTGTCAATGAAACAGCCAGATCAAAATGCTGAACACGTACAGCAAATAAGACCGTCCCATTTAGAGTTTCGGTTTAATTAATATTGCTCGGTGTCGGTGGAGTGGGAGGAGGGTGAAATGGAAGAATGGAGAGTGAATTGTAAATGTTACAGGAGTATCCGGTGTAAGTGACAGGGCGGAGGGCACGGGGGTCACACACCCCTCGAGGTAAGGGGTAAAATCTCGAAGGGAGACAAAGATCAGGCCTGTACAACGATGAATGATAATAATATCGACTCACACCTGCAGTAATATGTATTGATTTAATATATCAGTAAGAAATATTGAAGTCGTGTATGGTAAAGCGACATTATATTTATTTGACCCTTCGAAAATGTTAGACTAACCACGTATTATATAACATACTGCTATGTAAATGTACTGTTCAAAATAAAAAAATTTAATGCTAGAAGCAATGACGCAAAACAGTCGTTTTATCATCATTTCTCGCTGATATTACGAACGACGATATAGCAGTCAAATGGTTAATTTTCTACAAAACATAATACATTAAAATTCAGAATTTAATCTGTTTATATAGTCTATAAAAACGTTTTCATACTTAGTACACAAAATTTCATAATCCAATCTATAAATACCGTTTTAAGCAAGATTATTTTCGCCACCAAAAGTGACACCTGTTTATAATGAGAGTTTTTATCGATTGACATGTTTTCAACTGACAACTTTATGTCTGAGGGGATTTAGTTTATAAATACATTATAGATAATCATAATGATCTATAAATCGAATTAAGAAAGAAGTGATTTTCTGCACTATGAAGGTGTTATTTCACCTACTATCATATTCAACCTTCGAGATTTGCATAATATTTAAAATTTCAATGAGAAATTATATTAGACTATTTCACTATCAAACGTAATGTTGCCATTATTAATTCATAGAAAACTTCAACACTCTAACTATAACACTTTTGTGTTCAGCCGTGTCTTCTGCGAGAATTCATACTGCTTTCGATTATTCTTGTTTAACCTTTTTTCATTACAAAATATGTAATTGTCATAAACATTGTTATTAGCAGAGCAATAACATTTATCACTGAAATAACAGCTCACAATTTTCTAGGCTTAATAAGAAAGAAAAAAAAATGGTTACAACTCGTGAAATTTAATTTTCCATTCCACATTTGTAAATTTAAGAACGTGAGTCTTCTTCATGTTTGAATCCGTCCGTCATTAACTTTCGCTATCCTGTAATAGATCACGAGTGACCAATATTTATATATTATGTATATTATTTCTGCAAATATACTGATATACTTTATGTATTCCTCATAAATACCCTTTTGATTTCAATTATGTAATTACGAAATAGAAACATTGATCAATATCAAGAGAAATAATTATTTTGTGCAAAATCCAGGACCGGCATGTACGTGTGTGTATTGAATGACCTTAGCATGTTTGTTGGAAAGCGTTGATTACTCATTTTTATGTTATTATTACGCTTCAGAGGGGAAGAGAGGGAGCCTTTTGTGCGGCTTGTCACAATTTAGTGTATCAATAATATCTGCTATGGAATATCGCCTCTCTATTTTCGCCGCTATTTTTACATTTCTTGTATTTATGTCATTTAGCTTCAATACATTGTAAAATTGTTTTTATGGTTAATTATTTACTATAATTGATCTAGCAAATTTTTGATAATTTGAATTTAATACATACATTTTTAACTGTGCACCTTGGATGCAGCGCCGTACAATAAGATGTGAGTTAATAAAAGATAATTCTTTTGTCGTATAATAAATCAAGTAATTGGCCACGAACCTTATGTTTATAATATTGTTGAGAGTGAAGGTTTACACTGACTCTAAGAAAAGTGACAGTCAATGACATTTGCCAGCTTCGCGCGGATGGGATTGTGATTGCCGCTTTCAATTTATGCACAAACTGTCGAAAACAACTTTTCGTTGAGACACCGGATTGGAAATTACTTTTCCTCAAAGTTATGAAAATGAAAAGCTTTCAACTTGGTTCCATCCAATATTGATGAGGTGAATGTGCAACTTGCAATAAATATGTCGGATATGTATACAAAAAGATTAATAAAGAATTTAAAGACGGATTCTCTCAAAGTTGATCGATTTTTCAATCATATTATGTGTATTATTATTATATTTATTTTAAATGTTGAAAACATTATAAATTTTTAAATCAATGCATTCATAGTATGACCAGCCTAATAAATAACATTAAATTGTAATTTTAACATAGATAAAAAATCTTACAATCAAAAATGTAACCTACAACACTAAATTTAAAGACAATTCAGAGTACCGAATTAATATTTCCGATTATTGTATTTACTGACAAATAGTGTCTATGTAACACAAAATTTATAACGTTATATTTTCTGTTATATCTATGATTTGAAAATTATAATAATATCAATTAATAATAAAATTTATTATTTTTTAATAATATTTAAGATGTATTTATATTGAGACAAGATGTTTTATTGTAATTTATATACATTTCATACTATATTTTTAAAAAGTTATTCGGTGTTGATTTCGAAAATAATATAATGGTTACATGTATCTAAATGAACAATGGTTATTGAATTCTCAAAACATATATCTATGCACTGCAAAATTTTACATAATATAATATTTATCATATTGTGCAGAAAAATATTTGGGTTTTTTATCTGGTACAAAACTATATTAAGATAAAAATGATTTAACAAGATTTTATATAGTTCTTATAATATTATAACGGCTAATAAGATATCATAGTAGTGTTTTAGATATATTAGTTTATATTTATACATATATATATATATACCGTGTACGCTCTCAAAGTGAAGCATATGTATCTACATAGTGTGAAGATATCCACTCTGAAAGTGGAGTAGGTATATGGATTTTTATAATTTGAAGATGTCTTGACAGATTATTTTTCACGAAAATTGATTATGTGACGATTTCTCAGCCCAATAAGCATCCAGTTCTGCATTTTTGGATTTTTTAAAAAATCGACTGATTTGGGAATCGAATCCTCATTCCCCGGATTGCTAGGCGCACTCGCTTACTCTACCGCTAAGTAAATCGAAAAACGATAATATATATATGTAGAATATGAAAAATAAATTGTTTTTTTTTTCAATGTTTTGTTATTATAATGTCTGTTTTAAATATATTTTGTATGTTATATATAATATACTGCAGCTGTTTTAACTGGGTTAAGTTGATTATTTTCAATTGTATATATTAATAATGACTATTTAATCCGGTGTGATTGTAACATAATTAAATAACAAAAAGGTCATTCAAACCGTTTATGCTTTCTAAATGCTGGGTGGGCCAAAAGATAAATCAGCTACTGTATAAAATCTAAGAAGTTATTATTCAATTTGAGACAATCTTGGTTCCTCAGCATGTACCTTGGTAAGATAACAATGGCTTACAAAATGGGTAAGCATTTTATAACAGAGATGAGAGAGAGAGCATGTGAGAGACAGAGAACAGAAGCTGAATAACATAACAGAGTCCAGTAATGATTAATGATAAGTGTGATAACTCTCTGAGTTGGAATTATTACAGGTTCAAACGTCAGTGGTTAACTTCATTTTCTTTAATTACAAAAGATTAACTTTACCATGCGTGGGATTAACTCAATCAAAAATAAGTGCATACACTAAATATATTTTTATTATGCACTCATCATGTATTTGTTTAGAATGCTTGAAACATAAAAAAATATCAAAACGTTTATTAAAAGGTAAGTATGTGCAGTACTATAAATATGTATTGTCAACAGTGCAACTGTCTACAGCTCTTATGGGTAAACCATGTTTGAAACGAAACTGGAGAATATTTTTTTCATGATTATTGGTTGTCAGCCGATCGCTCAACTCATTTGAGTGTCATGATTCTTTGCTGCTTAAATACTAATGTGGAATTCTGATCCACAACTTCAGGCTCCAAATCTGATAAGCTAACTTGTCAAAAAAACAGGTTATTGTTATTAAAAATATTATTTATGTGTTAGAATCATATTCTATAATTATTTATTATAATCAATTATTGTTGAAAACACTAGTTCTCTACAGAGATGAATATGTTTTCCCTCGGAATCGTTATGCTGTGTTAGGTCATATCATTTTTTTTATCACACCACATGGTGATTAAATACTTAAACACATCATCTCTAGGTAAATAATAGTTTCAACAAAGAACATTAAACAAGAAATACAATCGCCTATTTAATATGAATCTTAATAAACATTACATTTAAAAAAATCGGTATTTTATTTTTTGTCCGCCACTGCTCTTCAGTGAATGTGTATATTTATTACATTGTTTTAATTATTCAAGAAATAAAACAAAGCTTAATACTGACCAAAAATCAACACGAATATCTTAGCTTGGACAGAAACAAAATGATAAATATATTTTCGATTCATTATTTATAATATTATTAATATTAAAATTTTTAGAAAAATCTTAAAACCGCTTTCATTTTTTAAGACAATTGCGCTCATGACACAAATTTATTTTTGACAGAGTTTTGTTAGAAAATAAATCTTTCACGCCTTAGTGGCACTTTGAAGAGTGAGAGAAGAGACAGACTTGATCAAATATGTAGTATAAAATGAGGCTAAGTATCTTCGAGGACATGGAATTTTGAATGTTACGAAGAACATGGAAAGATGATGACGTTCCTTGGAGGCAGTAAAGGCGCTTACTAAGTTATTTTGCAGAAAGATGGCGGTAATATTTGCAGTGGCGGACGTAATGAAGGGAAGTCAAGTAAGTATATTGGAGTCTCGACATGATTACACAAAACACTTAGTCTATTTGAGGATATAATGGAAGCGAGTATTTAAGTCCCAGATACCGTGAGATTGTCACGATTGACAACAATACGACGGATGCTTAACCAAGCAGTCATTGAATGTGCTTCAACAACTTTAACAATATACCATTTGAGGCGAGTATAACAAAAATTTTCTACCAAATATGAGAAATATTCTACATAAGAAAAATTACAGAGCACCAGAATAAAAATGTGTGAATACCATGATATTGTTTACATTATACGTATGCAGCCAATTTTCTTTATACATGCATACCGAAAAAAAAGAAACATTGAATGACGGATAGATGTTTGCATATAAAGTAAATAAAATTGCATTGCATAGAAATATCCAAGGTCATCCATCAAAATATATATATTCGTCTCCTTACTGTTGTTGAAGGACAAAATTACCGAAAGTTAACTGTTAGCATATTTACTTTTTATGTACGCATTTACCACTTCCTTAATGAAATTAATTCTTGCAAGCCTTTTGGCATCGAACATCGCACATTACAGCTGTATGGATTCCAAATGGTTGATAGATTAAAACCTAATCCCCGTGAAACAGGCTATGTATGCTCCAAATTCGTAGTGAATATGGTTAAAAATATAATTATTATATATTCACATTACATTTTAAATACTGATATGAATGTGGGTATTCTTTACGTATCATACGAGATGACTTTAAACGGTATAGAGCACGAAGTTCTTGACGTGGAAGCAAACTATTTGCGGAACGTGATCCATCGAGTGTGCCGGCGATTTCTTTTAATTTCCTCTTGTAAACTTTACTTTTCAAACAATCCACAATAATGTCAAAATCTCAATCAGCATTACCTAAAATTATACAATCACATAAAATTATTATTTAACAAAAGATCAATTTATTTTACAGCTCTAATTACACTTCGATTAAATTTTCAAGTCAAAGGATAACTGAAGAAATTGAGGCTCCAACTCTCAATATTTTTGGTGAATTTATTGCTTTAAAAATGTATCAATTAAAAATTTCAAATATGGTTTTTCAATGAAAATATTCATCTATACTCTCTGAATCTAAATCTATCAATTAGATTGTAAAAACAGTTTAACAATCTTGTAAAATCACAATTATATGGAGTAATTAGTTTTGCCACACATTATTTGGGCACTGTCGTATATAAGTGACTAGTTTCTAAACAATATTTATAGTTTCCACGACGGAAACAAATAAAAATCAGCAGCGGCACTTTATTGCAGTCATACTCACTCATATACATATCTGTTTTAGTGATATTTTCCAAAAAATATCAATGATAAGCTTTCATATTTTAACATCAAAACGAATGAACTTATATAATTATAGATTCATAAATTAATATGCTTTATTAACTATTATTAAATGTTTACCTACTTCATGTGGAAGCAGGTACTATGTTTGGCGAACAGCTGATTATTGTAGATATAACTTATATGGAACTTTTCATGATAACTTTTATATTCCATTGTTATCAGCCATAGAACATTTCTTAAAACACTATATCTATACTAGCATTATGATGGTTTTAGATTTGAGGCCCGTATCCAGCTGATTATAAATGTATATAAATATATTTATAATAAAAAAAAAATCTTCCTTGTTTTATTTCGATAATATTCTCTACGCAATTTTTTTTCATTTTATGTCTGTTAAATATTTTTAATAATCGATGTATTAGAAACTATTTTTGTGTTAGTTTATTGACGTTAAAAATATACTATGTCTACCCAATGAAAATACATATATGTTTATATACGATTTATGTACCATCATTAATCAAATCAAAGCGTATAGTGAGTGAAAGCTATGTCCAAAATGCAAACATAATATTATCCGAAATGGCCTTTCATAATGAAAAGTGATAAAACGGTAAAGCCGATACCGCCAAGTGACTGCATGTAGATTATAACAACCTCGGCTCATACACTGAATGAATACTAATGCATAAATCATTTTAACCCCCACTCAAATACACGGCCCATAGCCCTCTCAAACAAACTCAAATAATACGCTTAAACCGAACCCATTTCGTACATTCAATTTCGGAGTGGTACATTCTATCCTTGCACGAACTCACCACAGTGGCTTACATGTAAAATATTGAAGAAACAAAAATATTCACAAGAAAAAACATTGATCTTACATCACGTTACATAAACTATACATGTTAATATGAATCTAATGGCACTGTACTTAAAACGATTAATAGTTCGTTTTTTTTTTATTTTATCCTGAGGAATTACTTTAAAACATTTTTTTGGCGGACCATTATATTCGTGCACTTTTATCTCCGTACACAGTCGAAGGTCTCAACAACAAAGTGTCTTAATGTGCTTGGGTATAAGAAATTTTAAGGAATTTATAAAATTCAAATGTCTTCTTTCTTATACCATGTTCGCTCCCAACGTGGAGCATATGAATTTACACAGTATGAAAATATCCACCCGAAAGAGGCGTATATGGATCTCCGCAAAGTGAAAACGTCTTGACAGATTAATATTCACGAGAATCGTTTTTCAGACAATTACTCAACCCAATGGGCATCCAGTCCTGCATTTTCAGATTTTAAAAATCCGACAAATATCTATAAAAAAAATGGGTAGGATAGTATATTTTTCTGTTTATTCTGCAAGGTTTTCTAGATACAAATTATAAAATATATATCCTTAGAAAAAAAACAATAATTTTACTTTAAAAAACTGCCAATTTCGTAACATATTTATGTACTTTTCCAACCTGATTGTTGTTTCTTAATTATTAGTGATTAAATAAAATATTCAACTGAATATCATGTAATGGATTACTTAAAATAAACACGAATTTTCTAATGCATTTTCTGAAGAAATACTTCATACTTATAAAGCAATTACATTCAACAATCAATTGAAACATAAATAAAAAATACTCACTCATATAAGATAAAGCATTGACTTTATTGAAAAAATATTTACGTTATATTTGCATGTTCACTGTCAGTCGACAATAAAAAAACATGACTTATATTCTGGCGTACTACAATATATTTGTCGAGTCATTTATTTTTTTCAGTTTCTTTAAAAAAGTAATTGACTTAGCAAATATATTATTAAACGCCAGAACATGATGACTTCTTTCGTAATGCTCTAGTATACATTGAATGAATAAGTACCTGCATCAGGAGTTTCACAAGAAAAAAATATATCATTTAAATTACGATTTAGCACGTGATGATTTTATACACAAAAAATATACGACGTCATTAAATAAATAATCAACTAGTGTTGCATTGGAAATATTCGATGTGCGTTTTTTGATGGATGAATGGAAATGGATTCACTCTCTGATTCTCGTTAGTGATGTATAGTAAAATAAATTGATTGTTTAGTTTTCATTTATTGAAAGAAATGATAAATGCATAAAAGAATATCGAGTTGGTTCATTAAAAGCACGTCACTGTATTAAGCTCAACTACCATGTGCGTATAGTAAGTATCACATACGAATGTAATTTAATTAAAACCTAATGAGTCATATAATATTATCAAATCAATTTATTTATCGAGTAAACACTCCACACGTACGAAGTATAGGGTACAGCCTGTACACGAGTACAGTCAACCCAAAGAAACACATGTGAAGTTCCCTCGTGTCTCTCCGCGAGGGGGCGAGTTGTACACCCCGCCAACGTGGCAGTGTCAATTTATCATTCCGTCAGCTTGACTTGGATTAATTTCGAATAAAATATTTCTATGTGCTACTAGCAGGGGTTGAAAATTCCGCGCGGGCCACGGCCGTCAAAAATGTGATGCGACCATTAGGAAAATATTTGTGACAGACAGTTTTGCTATGCCGAACCCGCGTTGGAATATTGAATTTGAATATTTTACAATATACGAGAATTTGCATTTACCGAAGCTTTATTACATCAATAGGTCTCATACTTTGCATTCCCTTACGTCATCCGCTACGTCTCTACACCAGCTATCATGGCGTATGCTGCGGCGTATAGAACGTAACACTCTCCTTAAACTACTCATAGGCAGTTTCTTAAAACTTTAATTGGCATGCACTAGTGTATACGATTCATATTCTAATGACTCTACCAATATCAAATCTTATTAAGAAGAGTCCTTTTCGCTTGCCATAAGATTTCGAGTTATTTTAAAGCTATTTAAAGCTATCATTCGTATAAATCAATTCGTAAAGGCAGATTTTCCAGTTTTTTATGCAGTTAAGAAACTTGAACCTTGACTTCTTTTGCCCGTACGCATGCACTAACTAACTTAACCATCGGAGCTAACAGTAAGCGTATAAGTTGTAAACATACTGACAAAACTTTTCGTGTAATTAAAGTGACATAAGTGTAATATAAGTGTTTTATCAATATAACTATTATAAACGCAATTTTAAATTACATCATAATTTTAATAAATGTACAATTTTTAATTGCATCGATTATCGATTAATACGCTAAAAGTTTTACCTTTCAACATCTCCAGATTATAAAATTATGTTTTCACTTTTTTTAAGTATATTATTGGTGATTTCTATGGCGGCCTTAGGAAAATAACTCCTTAACATTTTGATAAGAATTATTCATACATAGATCAACATTATTGGCCATAGCTTAGCATCAACTATAGTCTGCGTGTTATTTGTGTGAGTAAACAATCCAAGTCCCCTCCATCCGATTCTTTTTCGCCTTTCTTCCTCCTCTTCTGACCCGAGCCTTGCGATGCCCTTCATGAGATTGTATTTTTACATTTTATCAAACCAATGAACGAATGTAGCAAAATATCTACCACTGTTGGCTTAGCCGCGGATGTTGATTCTCAAACTTCGTACCAACAACCAACAAATAAACTAATACTAGACGCGGGAATTTGTTTTATCTTAGAAAATTATTACAATCTCTTCTATTTTTGTAGTAAAGAGTATTTGTATGTGTGCCAATTTTTTACTCCAAATTTTTTCTTGTGTGATTATGAATTTATCAAAATACATTCATATTATCAAAAATTCTAATTGCTAGGAATTAAAATTATTGTAAACTCGAATAATTGATAGTAGTGTTTTAAATGATGTTAACTGGATAATAAGTTGTTTTTGTATATTCTTCTATCATCTATATTCTACGTTTTGTTCAATACTATCGAGGTTTAATATACATCTGAAACTATTTCATAAAAAATAATTTATTTAAAATACGATTTCTTCTCCCGGCAATTAAAAGTTCTTATTTCAAGTTCAATAAAGAAAATTTACCAACCAGCATCAATAATTTGACGTAAAATTTTTTTTTTATGTGTATAACAATAACAGGCCAAAGGCAATAGAAGTTAGAGTACAATGTTGTATTATGGTGTTAAAAATTTCCGTACACAAAATAAAAACGGATGTATAGTATAAGTTTTGTCAATCACTTGGCGCCACAGATTGACAACCGACGCCTGATTTTATCAATCGCCTACAAGTAGGTACATTAGTAAGCTCATCACTGAAATACAACGAGAGTGGTGCTTACTACTCACTGCCAGTTGGATAATGAGGGGGTCATTGGAAAGTAAGCGAAGGAGAAAAAATAAATAAACACTCTGCAGTCATAGGGTTGACTTCCACATCTCTCTTTCGCTCTTTCCATGTATCTCTCTCGTTCTCATTCTCATTACTCGCGATATGAGAATTAAGATAAGAAAACTTTTCCGATGTATCGATTTTTGTATTTAGTTATCGGCTTTTCGATATCGGAATAGCACATCGTCACCTTGATGGTCATCAATGGACGCAGACATCTCGTCCCCAATTATTACTATTTATAATAATATTAACAAACTTACTTTATCTTTACATTTGATTTTTGACATTTTTAATCATATCCGTCTCGAATATGGAGCATATGAATCTTCTCAAAATGAAGACATTTTTCTTTAAATTTTTTTAACGACTCGTGGTTGTCAGCCAATCACTTAACCTACCAGACAGTCCCGCATCTCTAAATTTAAAAAGACCGTATGATCGACAAATAATTTTCAAAGCATATCGGATAACACAGTTTATGATATTATACGAATGGGTGAACTAATAACGTGTAATAATTTACTAATAATCTGAAATATACGCATACATTCACAACATACACCGACAAACTTACACACATTTCTTATTAACAATCAATGCACGATACATACATGCAACGTGTCAATATGAATATATATATATCCATTAATTCATGCGAAGAAACATTTTAATCTATTTGACCATAGCATTTCAATCTTGTTTGCCCTACCGCTAACTTTTCGAAAAAAAAGTTGCTCGAAATTACACACCATCCTTTCTCGTTTTTGCTTAACTCGAGTAATATTTAAGTTTAATTTTTTTCTAAGAAGCCACCAACCCCTTTATCTTCTAAACGTCCTCAAAATGCTTCTTATTTCACTATCGCCCCCTAGAAGGCTTCAGCGCCTACAGAGGGGCGGTACCACCCACTTTGGAAACTTATGCATTACACAATTCAAATTTGAATCAGCGTCAGAACCATTTATCTACCGCGAATTGTATTCATTATCATATTTTTTAATATATTTATATATACTATCGTGATGCTAAAAATCTACTCTTTTGTACTTAGTCAATTTAAGCAGCAGATGGTTTATCCAAATCATTGAACAAAATATATAATTAAACGAGATTTTTATTTAAAATTCTAGTCAAAAACTAAATTATTCAACACTGTGTATTGCTTATTGTGTATTATCGCACATAATCTCATCCGAATTGTTATGGAACATACAATCTTACCTTTTCTGTTTCTTTTTATGGAACCTTCGTCTCTTCTGCCAGGAAACATATTTTTTTCAATCTCTTAAGTGAGAAGCCTTTACGCGACTGATGATAATGATGGAAAAAATATCAACGCTCCCTGATTTAGCCGTATTTAAATATTATTTAAATATTATTAACAGCGTTAACGAAAACCTGTAACATACAACCTGTAGAATCTTTAAACGTGATAAGACATCGGAAGCTAAAAGGTTTTACATTTAAAAAACATTTATCGAATAAAATTTCCTATTATCGTTTGGCATCGAAATTGAATGAGTCTAATCTTTTTACTAGAATCACGAATGTAATATATTATATATTATTATATATACATATCGCTTCACCGATGCAACAATAATCTAAAAATATTAATTCGCAGATAATAGCCATTTTGTGTATTGCATAATTTAAAATATTTTATTGTATACAGTACCATTTATTTTTTGATATTGTTTTATTTAGTTTTTATTTTGAGTGTTTTTCAATTTTTTGAATAGCTGCTGGATTCGATTTTGTGACCCCCGGCAAAAAAATACATGAATTTACCGACCCGTCCAGCAAGATGTACGAGCACTGAGCCAATATAAACTTATAAAACATTAAATGTTATATTATTATCTTATAATAAAAATTAAATCGTATAAATATAAACTAATGAATAGTTAAACTATTCATAGACAATTTAATTTGTAATGATGATTGCTATTTTGATTACATCATTACTACAATATAAATAAACTATTGTAAATAGGTAATGATTTCACATGGTCTTGAATAAATAATTAAGTACGAAACAATATATTTATAGTTATTTCATTCCTTAAAGTTACAAAAAAAAAACTATTATTGTATACACCCTACATTCATGCACTAAAATTTGTTTTACGGTTAAATCAATAAATACTAAAAGTAAAATAATAACATTAATAATTTCATTCACTAATAAATAAATAAAAACGAAAATATATTTTTTTTATTATTTGCTAATTTCATATAATCTCAACACCAATCCCATTGCTTTATATAAAAAATAGAGACTATTCCGCTTAATCGTTCTTTCATTTCCTTACACTAGCAATCATATTAAATATTTTCAAAATTCGAATTCTGACTGTTTTTAAATTTTTGCTTCATTTATGTATATTATAATTAATCAATGTATATAACAGGATATTTCCTTCATTGTAATCTTTATATTTATTCATATAGTTATTATATACTATATAAATACATTTTATATACTAATATATATACACACATATATGAATGTATTATATATATGGGCACGTGTATGTATGTGTATACATTCTTTATGTAAGTAAAATTTAAAATTATTTTCTCGAACAAAGTAAATCTTAAATTAAAATAAAGAAATAGTATATCTATGTTTGTGCACGTTTGTCATTGACCACTACTATAAGGAAAAGTTGCATCTTTAGTGCATTTATTCATTTTGCTCGTGCCAAATGGTTTGTAATACTGAGTACCCAATTAAATTATCTCTCAAAAGTTTGTATTTAAATTTCAAATAACCAGCGATATTCGGATAATCCATAAAAGCATATTTTCGAAACTCCAACTAATCGCTTTTAATTAAAATTTTATTTGTGTGATAAAAACTTATCCGTTTGTAGGATTTAAACGTGAATCACTCCTCTATTTACTTTATAAAACTTGCAATGATAGTTTATATATTATACAACTAGGTCAAACTTTACTATTATGTTTTTTAAATGCCTTAGGACAGCTGCACAGCTAATAGAAAGTCTGAAACTAAATTAAATAATATACATAAAGCCGAATTAGTACGATACATACAAATTAAAATTAACTAATACTTACAACAGATATACACTTGTTATAATTATAATATATTTATTAAGCACATATATGTTAAGTGCAAGTTGGTTAGTTCGGAGAATATTTTTGTTTTACCATGTCCGCTCTGACAGCGGAGCATATCGATCTACGCAATATGAAGATGTCCGCTTCAAAGTTGGAGTACTTGGATCTTTGCAATGTGATGGATGACATGTCTCAAAAAAATATTTTTCACAGATTAGCTGTCAGAAAAATGCTTACTTCAATACGTATCCAGTCCTGCATTTAAAGATTTTTGAATATCTGATTCATGTGGGAATCAAACCCACATTCCCAGACATTTTTCAAAGCGCGCACGCTAACCTGCACGCGGCCGGGGAAACTTGAAATATTCTTACAGATATTAAATTTTTGATTAAAAAAACAATATTTATTTACAGCGATGTCTATTTTTTTTTTATTATCTGAAAAAATGTATTAGTATGAGATTCATATGCTTGATTTCCAGGACGTACATCTTCTCATTGGGTAGATCCATATGCTCCACTTACGAAGCAGACATGGTAAATGCAACACGTATATGAACCCGCAGTACGTCTGGTTTTGTATTTCAGTAGACACGTTTGTCATGATATATCTACTGAATAATAAATTAAGCGAAATTATGTATATTAGAACAACATCGCCATACACCAAATTACTTATTATATATTATGATTTTATCTAATTTAAAAATGTATTCAAATACAGACTGTTCAATCATTTAATAAATAACCTACGATGTCTGCAGGATTTTTATTGTTCATTTCACATTAGCGGAATTTCATGCATTCTTACGTTTTCTACTCATGTCATTGGCACTTGCATATGCAGTAAGTAGTAGGAGCATAGCCTTCTCTCCCACTTTTTAGTCTTTCAACCCCTACTCCCAACCACATAAAACTGAATTCGCTTACATCTGAATAATTTGCTTTTTTTGGCGACTCTATCGAATATGCATCCTGATTCTACTCTCCAGTGCCGTACGCAAATGTTTTTTAATTATCGATAATTTCATATGAAAAAACTAAATAATTCAGTAAATAAAGATTAGTACATCAAATTCAATAAAAAAATAAACCACTTCCATGTCACTACTAGTTTCTATTATACTAACATCCCATTTTTTTTTCAATTGTTTGATAATATTTATTACTAGATCGACGTTCTAAATAGATAATTGTATTTAGCTGTTTGCATTCATACTACTATTACTTACAAACAACAAATTGAATTAATATGTTTTTATTAAAAATACATCGAAAGAAGAAAGAAGTTAGTATTCTACTGAATGCAATTTCGGCGAACGTCATTCTTATTAACCTTGATTTAACTGTTGATTGTATTGAGTTTTTATAAGAACTATATTTAGAAATATTTTTTTCTATTTAAATTTTACGCAACAGTTTTTTATGGATTCACTATTATTAACAATATATTTTTCGAAAGCTCTTCGAGTCAATGTTAATCGTCCCGGTTGTAAATATTATTTAAAACCGGATTTCTTCAAAATTTGGCCAATTCTTTTGAAATAACTATCACCAAGTACATAGTCATTTTGATGAGTTAACAAATATATAATGTGCTTGGAAAACCATGTGACAAATAGAATATGGCCGATTGTGGATTATTTATACACTTCACTGTATCACCTAGCGACCCCGCGCCAATCTCACACTCGAATTGCATCCCTTAAAAATGTCTACACATTAGGCTGTATACATCTGCCCCGCTTGCTTAATAACATCTCCCCTACGTTTAGGTGTCTCTGGGGCTGAAATGGAGCCCATTATCGCGCCCCTGGTGCCTCCTAACTCCTTGCCTCCTCGGGAACCCCTACTTCACTCAGCTGAGACAAAACTTTCGGCTCGGTTGCTTATACCGCATTTTAACTTAATAGAATCATGTAGATAAGTATCCATAAAATGAAATATAACAAAAAATACACTTAAATATCTACAAGTAAACGGTCTGTTTGATAGTAGTGAATTTCAAAATATCACGATGTATTAAATGACATTAATATTATACTATACAACTTAAACCACACTTAATTCACTTGTCATTAATATTCATTTTAATTATGTTAGAATGTATCAATAACTTTTACTACACATGGTACATGATAAAGATCTTAGAAATTGCCTATCGGATCGAAATCATCCAGTGATGCTGGAGCTTGCTGAAACGTCTCCGGGGTGCCACAATCATACTTTCCTCTTCGTCCAGTTGTTGACATTTCGACATCCCGAAATACCATCACATATTATTTACACGATGTATTTGGCGGATTAAAACAAGTGACGGCTTGATCTCAGATGGTGTTATAGAACATGTGGAAGAACTAAGATTATGAGAGGAAGATGGGGCAGCCCCATGTGACATCAAAAGTTATGCAGTAACCTTAAAACTAGTCGTGAGACGTACTTCGCCTTTTGATGTTGTTTTTTCTCTGGTAGAATTTCAGCATCGTATGATGAAGTTTAATACTATTTCAAGGACTATTTAGCGGGTATAAGGGATGGTGACATGATTTGGGAGGATGCAAAGTGATATGGGGTCACCATTTAATGGCTGAATTCTCCACTTGGGGAACGTATATCGCAGGAAAAGAAGATATTTCAATATGTAGTTTTAACTGTCCATTGAGATGGGTGAAACAGTTTTCATGTGAAAATGAAGATACAAATATTTTTCATGACCGATAATAGATAACAAATTAGCAAACCAACCTACGAGTACTTAATTATTAACAATAATGCCTATGTGAATTGAATGAAACAGTATAAATAAATAGAAAAGGTTTTATTCTTGGATAAAATTCTTTTCACACTTGTATTATTATAATGGATATCCGATAGACCAGAAGCCAATTAGTTCTTGGAACAAACTTATAAAGTCGAGTAGACAGTAATCGAATAATCTACAAATAGACAAATGGAGCTAAGTATTTATCAGACACGATTAATTTCCACTAGAATGGGTGATACTGCGTGTCTATAGGGAATACGTACTACGTTAATCTTGTATCGTATTTAACGCTGATATAAAATGTGGCAATAATTCAGTTTCTTTTTAAATAATCAACCATTAAAACATCAATATTGAATTTGAAAAGGCATTACTCAATTCGTCATCTTTCTGTATATAATTATGACAAATGAAGCTTGCGGGGGTAGTGTTCAAGCGTAACGAATAGATAATATAATAGATTTATTCTAAGTATTTAGTTATAAATATATAGTAAGTAAGAAGTAGTTTAAGTGCGTATTTTTTTCATCGATTTATATATTAACTGATTTCAAATAGTATATATAAAATGTTACTGATTTATATTTTCAAGAGGCAAAAAAGGGAGAGATTTTTAATAATGTGGAGAAGATAAACATTCTCAAATGAATTCGTTCGTATTTAAAGAGCAAATAAAGAGAGATTCGTTTTATTTAAATTGTAAGTAGTCGAATATATGAGTGTTTGTGATTTTGAATGTATTGGTAATAGAAATCGTGGGGTAAAATCTTGTGACAGTATAAAAAAAAATCATTTAGTCCAATCACTAGACTTTAATGGATTGGACGAAAACAAGTATTCGTAAAATAATCTATAAAGATATATCTTCAGACTGTGTCATTATATAAAAAATTGGATACTGCGCATATTTTGGAGCGACGTGGTAAAAATACAGTATTATAATTCTACCTTTTTTTGCTGGCTATTTCCAAAGCCATAACAATAATTTTGGCGCCTATGGAAAATATCAAATATGGCGCCCTTCCGTGTTTTCATTTTTAGCTTAATGAGAAATATATAAATGAAGAATTAACATTAATACGAAAATTATTTGTTAATCCGAAATTAAGAAAGTTTTACTTCACATTCCGAGGGCCCTCAGGTCTTTGCCAAAACCTTCCTACGGCCCTGGGTATTTTAATAATAATATATTCTTACGTGTGGGTATAAGTTTATATAATAGCAACAACGGATAAATCAATATAAATCTGGATAGTATTTGTAATTAGTGGTATCCCTTAGTATATCTCATTGCGTGACATATTGGCTTAGAACATATGTATCAGACATACGAAGGTGTTTTCCGTTTTATGAAATCTTTATTACTGTATATTATGACAGCCAATTCTACCGGTGATTGCAATGGTATTATTAACTGTACCTTTATTGGCTTCGGTCTTTGAATTTCACACGTACTGATATCATTCTGAGTAATATTAAATTCGCTCTATCGGCGAACAAACAGTGATGTTCGTGTCATTTTATCATTCACGGAAGCACGCCACACTGTCAACTACTCACAGTGTGATTGCTTCAGTGACGTATAATAACTTCTACACGTAAAGGGTATACAAGTAATAAAATTATCCATTGTGAAGTACACTTTTTGTTTCATAAATTGTACATATATTTTCGAAAAAAATTAATACTGTGCAAAAAACTATTATCAATTTTACAGCTTATTTATTATTATGATTCCGTTCTTCTTATTTCTTACACAACTATATTTTATATTGGTGTCTTAAATATAAGATGTGATATTTGGATATTTTTGTGTTAAGTACATATTCTTATCTCTCGAGTACATTCAAGAGACTAAAAATAATATTATAAATATTATTGATGATCACATTTTTTTCATTAGATGTTTTACTTGAAGTGGACTACAATATATTATTAAATATATTTTACTACACAAGTAAACTTATTCTAGGCCATCGATATACATAATACAATGTACGAAATCGCACGAATTTTTTTATCAAATTCGGTATAAATTATACTTATCACAATATAAAATAAAATAATTATGTAATTTTGGATTGTAAATAATAGAGAATTTGTTAAATTTTGTGGTTTAAGATGTTTCCCAATTGTCAAAATAGCTTTTAAATTTTGACCGCCTTTCTTCTTATATACCATATTTCATATTATATAATATTCCATGTTCCGATGATTATATTAGTTTTAATGTGCAAATTATTTACAAATAAATGTATACTTGCACTTTTTATTGGTATTTATGAAATAAAATATTTTTACGTTATTATACATTGCACGTCAATCAATTCCTACTCTAAGAAGATAACTAATTTGATAATTTAATGCGAACCGAACTAATTTCAAATAAAACCGCTTTGTTTTAAATTTAATTTAATCAAGTATTTTGTATGGTAAAATAAATTAATATATTATATTTAGATTTTCTTTGCACTGCACTGAAAGTTTTATATTCAAATGCGTTCTTAAAATAGTTAGTTGGAAATCTCACATATCACCGTCATTATATCTACTGAAAACCTTAGGAAAATAATATAGATATCTCACTCTGTCGCGTGGAAATAATTTGAGACAAGTAACTGTCGGGCATCGGAAGGCTTATGACAATATAAACTTTTTAACTGAATCTATTCCGAGCTTTCCACTTTCCAGAAAATTCTTTAGCCAGTCAGATCAACTAGCCCCGTTCAATAATAAGATTTTACATAGATTGTTACAAAAAAATCTACTTAATAATACTTACGTGTAAAACAAACAATCAAGACTCGTTTCAAACGCTTTACGAATACATTACCGGTGTAAAGCATGCAATTTTATTTCTTTCTTACATTTAACCCTCATCTATGGAATAGACCTCTCACAATAGAAGTATTTTTGGTCTTTATGAATAAAAGTCTGTAAGTTTTTTTATTTCATTCTTATAGACATGTGAATCACATAAAATTAACATAGTTAATTAATATAATTATAAAGTGTTAAAACGATTAAAAATTATTTATTTAATACGATAATTTTTTTTTAATATCGTACATACTAATGTTTATAATGTTCACAATCACCCCAAACGTTATATTCCGGGCGGATATCACTTTATAGGAACAACTCTCAAAAGGTTATCAATTTTACCAATTTCCAATTCTTCAATTGACGGACGACAGTTTATATTATTATCATATATTACATTATATTATATTATACAATATATGTATAATAAATGCACATATATGTGTGCATTCAATATTATGTAGTAGATGATAACTATACTCTTAAATACCCCGATCAAATTATATATCAGCATATATAATTATATCATGAGTTAGTATATTAATTTATCGTTTTTGTTAAAGTCATTAACTAACATTTTTTTTAGAAAATCGACTTTTTGAAAAATGAAATAATATGTTAAATATGCATATTTTAAAATTATAATAGACTGTTATATATGACGAATAATAAGAGAAAATGATTCAAAAACTCATTAAATTCTCTGATATAATCAGATAATATACAATATAACATTTAAACGCTGTGAAACACGTTTAAAGTGTTTGTGAAAACTACGATATACATACATATATAAATTTATTTTTGTATTTAGCGTTTATAACACCTCTTTGTATGATAATAATTCACTTAATTTTCTATCCTTTTCTAATATAGATATTTTGGGACAAAAAAATCTAAATATTTACAGTTTAACTACGCATATAAACATCAGTGTTTGTCGGCCATCCAGAACACGTTCCGCCACGAAACGGTGTTACATTTACATAGCACATTAAAACATGGTACATACAACAACTAATGTAAATTATTTATTATATGTGTCACATTAAAGTTTGGCAAACTATTTACTTTTCTATTAAATCAATTCGGAACAATTGAAGACAACAATATAAATTTATGAATAACATATTTTTATAATATAATTAATTTTCCCTGTGGCGTAGAAGTAAGCTTATACACTATGCATTCTGGAATGCGGATTCGATTCCCACACCTGCTAGATTTAAAAAAAATCTAAAATACACGACTAGGTGAGCAATTGCTTGACAACCAATTCTCGTGAAAAATATTTTTTCAAGACATATTTTCACATTGCAAACATTTATATACCTTATACTCCACTTTTGGAGCTGACGTTTTCAAACTAAATTAATTAATCCGTATGCTCCATTTTCGGAGCGAACATAAGTAAAATGAACGAAGGTTTAAAAAAATTATTACGACTATGCTATATTTCACTCAGAGTAAATTAAAGTATTAAACATAATTATATTTGGACTTTTTATCGATTTTAGACGTCCAATTACAGTTGCATAGTTCACAGTATGTTTTTTTTTATGAAGAAGTAAAATAACGTGTGATGATATATTGTTAGTATTTAAAATTCCATTGATTTTTCTGTTATTAAGGCATGTTTATACATTATATTGATCAGTGTGTTTGTACACTTTTCTTGGTCTTGTGTCAATACTTCAATTGCCTTAGAGCGTCCTTTTCGTTCGACTTTTCATACGAAAATGGTTGTGGCGAACAGCCTTATGCGCGTGCGTTTACAGTTAACAGATCCGTCACAAAGCACTTCAGAAAGATCACACAAAATATACATTTATCAATTTATTATCATTTAACAACACAATGTATAAGACTCATTCAATGTTTCGTTGAGTTCAAGCAATCACAAACGATATTATAATACTTGGTGCAAAAAAACCATGTGAAATAAGTTAAACAATGTTATTAAATAATATGAAGACGTCTTGATTAAAGAATTGAATTTCAATTGTTTTGAAAGAAACTATATCGTAATCCATAGATAGATCGTCAGTGCTGGTTGCTGACATCATTTGAAAAGAAGCGAAATTGGAGGCGACATGTGATAGTCATATTCTTAAGGTATGCAAAGATTTTCGAAGGAAAACAATGCTATTAAAACATAACCCAGGCTGCAACTTCATTGAAAAGATACGAACCTTAAAAATTACGAAAATTCTCAGTTGTTTTCATCAAATTGATATAAATCGGGGACGGCTGACGAGAGGATTTGATATTTGAAGAACATTTGGTATTCGCTGCAGAATCAGGACTCTTTCTCGGCCAAATTTTCTTGCAGCGATGCATGTCCCTGAGCCGGGCCTGCCGGTAGGCGTTACCATTCACTTCGATGGGAGGATTTTTATATCCGCCGCTCCGGTGCCCGTCCCCTCCTCCCGACCAGACCCAGCCGGGAATCAATTATTCGAGAGCGTGTCACCATCTGTTGGCGGAGTTGTGAAACAAGGCGCTCGGGGCGCGATCTCGCGGCCGCCGACCCAACCTGCTATTGTTTTCCTTTTGTTTCAAGCGCCGCCGGCCAACTTATTTTCTCAGACCTTTTTCGCTTAGCGAAATAAAACAAAAATTCGCACAAAATTCTTCTTGGCATTTTTGGTAAGATTTTCGTTTTCCTTTAACATTTACGACGGATTTTTTCCTCTTCAGACCTAAACTCATTGTTGTCGGACTATTGTTTCAAACTTTAGGAGGACACATACAAAACAAAGCATAAATAAATATAACTATACATCCTACGAAAGATTTCCAACAACATTGAATAAGTCTAAATCATTATTTTAATATCAAGAACCTTTGCAATAAAGTCGTTTACATATCTTACTTGTATTACTTTTAAAAAAATATTTACGATTTTAAATCCGGTTTTTATTGCATGAGATATATTTAAAAATCCCACGATTTTTTGCTTTACTGGAATCTCACATTTATAGAATTGAAAGTTTTAAATGTGCTCATTTACCATAACTTATCGAACTATAACACGATTACCTTTATCTAGATAATAGCTTTTGTTAAAAAATATGAAGTTTTCACAGAAATTTAAATGAATTTACGATTACCTGTGACTAGATTCATCATTTCGCGTATGAATATGTAAAATATGCACACAATAGTTATTCGATTTCTTCATTATTATCATATTGGATCAATTTGTAACTATGCAATTACGTGAACGATAACATCAATTATCTGTATAGTAGTATATTATATATACACATGAACCTGCCTTTTCCATCCTAAAAACGTCAGATTAAACCAATAAGTTATTAATTATTTTCACATTTTCTTTTTTGGAAGACCTTTGATGGCGCCCCAGACAATTGCCTGTTTTGCCAATACTTTAAGACGGTTCCGATTACATTACACAGTCATCACAATGCGATACATCTGTATTACTAAATGTAACCAGGGAACCTATCTATTTGTACACGTTACTGATTCAGGCAGCCTTTTATTATTGTAAAAAGTATGGATAAATTTAAAAAAAATACTTGTTATACATGTATAGCTCCCGCGTTGACTTTGGCACCCCCCAATAATATTATACGCCCCGCTTGATTCGTGCGCCTGCAGTAACCTGCTCCAACTGTTTTTCAGTAGCTACGCCACTGTATATATTCATTCGTTTTTTACAAGACTTATAAGGAAGTTAAACTTAAAATATTCCCGTGTATCAGTGCCGGCGTCCCTTAGCATTTAAACAAAAGACCGGTTGTATTGCACAATCTATACATACAATATACATATAATATCCTAGTTAAAACCAATTGAATGGGTACGGACCAGGAAGAGTTACTCGAGTTGATCCAACCAGCTGTTGGAACCAATCGTACCATCTGATTTTGTTGCCACAAGGGCAAATTTCATCCCTTTTAAAATTTTTCGGCGAGCGTGATGATCTCTTCACGTGATTGCTTGACCAAAACGTCTTCATTTTTTCATTATATTTCTTTTCACTTCTAATCTAATCTAGGTCTTGAGTATTTAAAATTACTTCCGGGACATTCTTATCAAATAAAGTAGATCGCTTATCAATATCAGAGCTCTGGGATACTCCTAACTCTGATCAGGCATAACGACGAGGCGGATGTAGGGCATATTTAGCAATACTAAACGAATAATAATTTTCTGCAATTAAAAAAAACCGGCATGTTACGGCGAATGAAAATACTTTTTCTCAATATTAACTGGTACTAGGTTATAAAAATAAATCGAGCTCACTTTAGCGCACGCAAACCCAGGTAACTTTAAAAATCGTATCCCGTTCGATACACCACGGTATAAACTCTCTTAATGGTCATAGAGACGTAACAGATGGCAGAGGGGAAGGCGGCTTAACCCAAATCATTTGTTTGGTTGATATATATTATATCAGTGTAAACGCTCAAGGCGCCAGTCGGAACTAGTTTTTAAGGGTCCGTTGAAGTGGTTAAAAAGTCTTTCGGCATTTTTTCCTAGTCGATAGCGCATACGAATACATCACTATTTGTGACTAAACATTTTTATTTTGGATAAAGCAGTTTGTCAATAGATAAACAAAACCAAAGACGATTTGTGTTTATTCAATGCATGCGTACATACACTCGTAATGTTTGAGAAACGATCACACGGACCGACATTTTTTTTATTGTAATGAAATACATTTAATAACGAACTTAGATTTTTGTGGGTGAGTTGGTACTTATTTTTAATAAATACGTGCTCAATTTAATTCTTATATATATCATTTGAATGTGAAAAGCTGATATTACAAACAAACGGAACCTAGAAATGTAAGAATGTAATGAACGTAACAAACATAAAAATTTGTCAATATTGCATGTTTTTAAAGTGACAGAGCATTGTAAAATTATGGTACAATTTATGAAAAAATAATTTAATAGATGATTTTGTAAAAAAAAAACAAAGAATAAGTGGGAAAATATTCCAAAAAACTACCTCTATAAACATTATAATTAAACTGTAATATACATAATTATTTTTCGTTTATGATAGACTGTCAACTTTTTACAGAACCTACATGAAGAGGACGTAAATTGCGCACATGACTGTCTTATGAAAGTTAAAGATTATCCAGTCACTTGCCTGTGTACCCAGTATATTAAATTTAACACTATTTTTTTGTAAATATATATTTTTTAATTAATATATGTATGTTTACTCATACTATAATTACGTAAATTAAGTTTAGAATACCATAATATTGTTCTGTGATCAGTTTTGTGCAATCGTCTTGTGTAGTTGTCTTGTGCACAACTATCTTATACTCAATTAAATGCCTTGCGTGAATTTCTCTGTTAATAACTACGTAATAAGATAAAAGCAAAAACGGAGAATATATAAATAGCTTTGACGATATATAATTCTTATACAAATCTAATTTTTAACCCTTAATGTAACCTCCTAATTTACTGAGCCGATTCAGTATTGGAAAATTTTAATCCGACGAGTGTTGAATATATATATATAATATATATAGATATCAGCTGATCGCTTAAAGCATATCGTTTATACTAACTCGACCACCGAGAAATTATTTTAGTCAATTCAAATTGATTGCTTCTGTTTTTTAAACTTATATTTTAATCAAAGAAAAGAGTTTATAATCCACCAACGCAATTTTAAGCATAGTTTTCAAGGTATTGTTAGAAGTATACCCTTTTGATATAAAAAATATTACTTTGAAAGTATATGTTATAAGCGAAATATAAATTAAATTATTCGAATTTATAGTATACTAATAAAGAAAGTGATTAGCTTTTCAAATAAACATGATTTTTGACTGGTTTCATAATTTTCCATAAAGCAGGCAACATTATCGTTAAAAATTTCAGTAAATTTATTTCATCGGTTTTTTTTACAATTACGACGTTTTTTATTATGCGCCTAGTCTATAAAAAAATGAATTTCTGTTCTATCAATGCTTTTGCATTAAACTTCTTTTAAAATACCGAAAACCTATAGGCGATTATCACGCAATATTTTTTCAGAGTTCCCTATTATCGGTAGTCAAATTATTTAATATTTGTGTAATAAATATATGCATTTATTTAGTAGGGAAAATAAATTTTAATTATTCATAGTTTATATAACTAATGGGTCAATTACGACTCAGAGGTCTCCAACTAAATGAGCAAGATTATTTGTAAAATACGTTTGATTAAATTTATATCAATTTGTTTACGCTAGTAAATAATAACTAACAATAAAATCATATTTAAGAAATAATCTTACATAGTATTTCGGGTGGAATACAGTATTTTTCATTTATTGTAGCACTTAGGTTTTATCAAATAAGTTGAAATAATATTTCTTTTCAAAACATTTATACACTTATTTAAAACTAACATACACTTCATTAATTTAGAGTAATTTATAGTATCTACCGAAAATTTAAATTAGTTGTTTTATAATTTAAGCCTACATTATTTTATTGCCTGATGTCATAATATCCATATTTCACACAAAATTTCATTTAAACTAGTAACCAATGATAAATTTTCGTAATTAGCCAATTAAAAACATATTTGTACCAATTTGAAGTAAGTATGTAAGTACTATTTTAGTCTTTTTCAAAACTAGTATAAGATAAAGTAGATATTTTTTTGGAAAGTTCTAAATAATCATCTAAAAATATATCAAAATCGCGATGTTATTGAATTAAGTAATACTGTATACTTGTATTTTTTTACCGTTTATAAGAAACTAAAGATTATTTCTCAAATTAATAAATGACTACTTTATTTAATCTTATATATGTAATTAAAAATATGTAAACTACAGTGTATTTTTGATTATGCGGGTGCGGTTTATACGGTTTGCGGATTATTGAGAGTACCCTATATATGAAACTTTACTATTAAATTTGCTTCTGTAATAAAATAAATAGATTTAGTTTACATTTATAAAGAATTATAAACATTCTCCAGAAAAATTGTAAGTCATGAAGTTACGTCTTTATTAATAAAGGTATATTCTCTATATCAAAAAATGTTTGAAGTTGTAAGGTTTAGGCATGTATAGTTATTATATTTCCGTTGTTATTTCGACAAAATATTTGTAATACAAATGTTTTATATCAAGTATGTCGACCATTTCTTTCCATCTATGCATAAGAAATCGGAAAGAGTAGGTAGTATGTGGATTACATAAGTATAATATCGGTGCGTAAGAAGAGGAGTGTATTCGGAAAAGTTATGATGGCGTGATTCGCGATCATTCGGGTCAAACCTACGGCATTGGTTATTTCGTTCCTATCTAGATTAACCGTTTTCCCCCCCAAAAAGGAAAAAAAAACATAACGAGGAATTCGCTCCGCATGTAAAGCCTGTGTTTTTAGGTTTTCTTAACAATAATTTCCGAAATAACTTCCAAAACTACATTAGAGTTTCAAAAGAATTCCAGCCGCAATAAACACATGAGAATATCATAAAAATAAATTACCTGAGTGAATTGAAAAAGGCATTTTAAAAATAGACCATTAGTTTAGGGTTGTCGAAATGGACGTCACATATTATATATCGCACACATAATACAAACACATTAAATTAAAAATATCATGTATTCATCATAAGTAATAAATAGACTTTTATTAATTTGCATTGTCATATTAACAGCAGTGTTACAAAACTTAAAGGTTGCTATTAATTTCATTCAGAATTATAAATTTTTTTGTATTAATCTCTTATTATATTATTGTGTCTTGTTTGTTTCTTTATACGTGTCCGCTCCAAAAGTGCCGGATATAGATATCAAAAATATGGAGATGTAGTGGTCATCTTCACACTTTAATGGAGCATAAAAATCTTTTCATTGTCAGGACGTATGTTGACAATTTTTTGTTTTGTCAATTGTCAATTGCTTGATCACTCGATTGCTAAGCCCATCGGGTATCTTGGATTCAAACCCGCAGTCTCCGTCACCGAAGCATGCTCGCTTACCTATAGGCCCTCAGGGGGAATGTATATTGCCTGATTTATATTTTCATGAACTATTTATACCTTCTTTGAGTTAGATAAGAATAATTCAAGTGAAGTAAATTAAATGAACCAGAAACGATTTGTCAAAACCATATCTAGGAAAAACAATTCTAGTCTTTTCCATTCTTATATTACATAAACAAATTTGTTTTGGAATTAGTTGTTTCAATTTTTGTGGAATTAAATATTATTTTGTAATACATGTCTTACAATTTATAGTAATGCATTAATGAGTCTTTAAAAACATGTTTTAGAAAATTAAATATATTTAAAATGTTTTTTTATTTTTTGGCAACCCTATCTAAAGACCACATTGGTGGAAAAGTTATACAAAACAAAACTAGAAAATTCTCCGAATTGTTGCATACAAATTACGAACGTATTTACTAATGTCCAAACAAAATTATAAGTACGAATAAATATTTTTGAACCGTGATTATGTCAACGAGTAAAACTTAAGCAGTAAAAATGAAAATTAATGAAAAGTACGTCAGTATTCTAATTAAATCCGCATTGCTTTTTATGGTATAGCCTCTTTGACTTGCTATTTTTACGATTTTTAATTTCCTTAAAGCTTAACTTTTCTTAATATCAAAATACTTTCCATTACTTTTTAGACAGCAATAAAATTTCCAAAATTACGATAATTACGTAAAAACTTAGTTCAAATCTATTACTTTTTGTATCAAACAAAAATCGTGCTAAATTGCTACTCCAGCTGAAAAATATTCTCACGGCATCATTACTTTCATCTACCAGATTTCAAATTTTTTTAAATTTTGCTTTTCATAGGCAGTTAGATTATTATTAAGACTCATGCGTATGGCATGAGTTAGGAGAGGCTTTCAAATGGAAGTAAAGCAATTTGGTCCAAATATTAATACATTTTATACTTTTATGTACCGAAATTATAGCTTATAAATAATTAATTAAATAGTTTGTTGGGATTTTACTGCATAAAGAATCTCATAAAGAGTTAAAAGTAACAAATGTTATTTAAATAACAACATTTGTTTTTATCATGTCCGCTCATATGAATCTACACACTGTGAAGATGTCCCCTCCGAAATGGATCTCCGTAATGAGAAGAAATGTCTTGACAGATGATTTTTTTCCCGAGAATCAGATAATTGCTCAACCCAATGGGCATCTAGTCTGGGATTTTCGGATGAAAAAAGGGTGTGGAATCAAACCCGCATTCCCCAAATGCGAGACGTGCATGCTATCGGGGAGAGTAATTAACATTAATCGGAAAACTTCGATGTTTCATTATCAATTGAGGTCAAAAAGTTCATTTAATAATCAATCGGATCTTCAAAGAAAAAAACAATAATCATTATCCTGATATAATACACTAAAAACATAATGATGAACATATTGCATGCCTTGACACAAGCCATAATTTTTAGTAGCTAAAGTAAATATTTAATTTTTATTTTTCTTCGATCACATATAAATTAATACATCTGGATTTGTTGATACAGGGCTGTTTACCCATAATACATATTTTTTTTATATAAAAAATATATATAACCCTCTTGGAGAATCCGTAACGCTATGAATTCTCAAATCACTAAAGCTAAATGCTTGAACTTATTTTTTTTCGAAAAATTAATGAACACGGAAAATATATCGAAAAAAATCAGAAAATTATTCATTGGTTGTAATTTATAATCACTCTTTGTAATCTTATAGGCAGATCCGCGCCGTGCCAGACTGTGCACCACACGAGGGCGCTTGATTTTAATGGAACCATTTTAATAACGCTTTTTTTAAAGAAAAAATAAATAAATCACTAGTATATACTAAGTGCAACGATGTTTATATAATTCAAATTTATTTTCATACTATACAAATATAATATAGAAAGTTTAAAATGGGCAGGTTTTAAATCAGTGATACAATACAATACAATACGTGTACAGATTGTTCAGATTTTTGTTTTGCACAAAGGCGCCTCCTACTCACGGCGCGGCAATGCCCTTATAAACCTAACAATCGACCTTAGTCGACTATTCATAGTTTAGTCATAAACTAGTTGACTAGTCGAGCATAATAGTTTACAATCAGTCGGGTATGATAACAGTTATGAATTTTGGTGTTGAGTGTTTTTTCTTGATTAGAAAACTTGGTTAGAAAAGTACCACAAATTTTAACTTATTATCGTACAGCATTAAATTCAGTGACAATTGTCTCCTTTTGCTAGCTATGTATAATATTATAAAATGAGAAAATATATAATAATATGCTTTTATTACATAAATAATACTAACATCGACGCTAATAATCTTGACCCTGTAGTATGTATCAAATAATTAGATGGATAAACGATTAAAACATCTTATTCATGGAAATTTTATAGTAAACTTTTCAGTGCGTAATGATTTTTTTATAGTTTTATTTTAGCCGAAATATTGTGCGATTTCTGCTTATTTACAGGGGCGGAGTTAGTACGTTGGCGCTTTGCTATCCGGCGTCAGTGGAAGCAGGGCGCAGGAACAACGTCAGTTGGGGGTATTTTTAGCTGACAACATAATTGCTATTTCCTTCCAGTACTTACTTATTCTCTGATACAAAATATGTTCTTTATGGCGCTACACGAAAAATAGGGTTGACAATACCCCTCATAATTAACTAATAAATATATTTTTTACAGCAACTGATATTTAATTAACGTCAACATATAAACCGAAGCAAAAAAATGAGAGCTATAATATATTTGTTCGAGATAACCATATTAAATTAATATTATACATACCTTTTTTATAACGTGGAACATATGGATCCACACAGTAAGAAGAGAAAAAGAAAAGTAAGGAGATCCATATACTCCTCCTTGGGAGTATATGGATGCAATTCGAAGACGTCTTGACAGATTATTTTTCACGAGAACTGTTTGTCAGACAATTACTCAGCCCAATATGCATCCAGTCCTGCATTTTCGGATTTATAAAATCCGACAAATGGGGAATCGAATTGGTACTCTCTGGATTGCTAGGCGCGTGTATTTTGAGTCAATACGTTGTTGTCAAAAGAGTCACGTCTGAAAAGCACAATAAACATTTCTTTAATATTATATTCAAAAATATTTTTCCTATTTTTTGGAAAATTTCATTAAAGACAGATAGTAGGTTTATATATATGTATGTTGTAAATAAAATCGATTTTATTGAAAATTAAATATGGATAATTGATGAATCAAGATTTTTTTTATTTCCTACTAAAAATTACCGCGATTAAGTGATTGTTGACATAAAATATATTGAATTGATTGCTGGCAACCCTACATTTATAATGTCTTATTCGACTTAACAGGGTTTTCATTTAATTGGCGAACTGCTTTATTTTATTGATCGATAAGTGGGAACGAGAATATTAAAGTTGCTGGTATATTATCAAGACTTTGTTAACAATTCGTCCTATGCAAAATAATACTATACTAATAGAAAATGTAAACTATTTGAAACTTTTAATCTCTTAAAATTAAGTATTATAACTTCGCATAGCTACGTGTTACGTCCTGATATTTATTTTAATCTGAATCATTTTAACCGAAGAATTTTGTAGAATTTAGTTAACTTTAAACCAACTTTTTCTGCCAATATAATATTATATTTTTTAAATATTTATCACGTACTACTTATGAAAATTTGTTTAATGGAAATAATGGGTTTTATTTTATTGTTAAAAATAAATACTGTGTTTTCGGAAAGATGAATATGTTTCCCTCACGAAAACACCAACGTCTTTTGTCCCTCTTGTCATTCATTTTAATTTACCAGGACGTTAAGAAGGGGGAGAGTCTCTATCAGTATTTTATCATAATAAATATAACTGTATATAGAAGAACCATATGAACCACAGTTATTATATATTACATATATGGCTTAAAATGTTTGTTAACTAACATTTCGACTGAAAATTAGCATAGATGCTTATTATAACTACGGTGATAAACGAGTAATTTATTGATTTATATAGACCAAAAGATTAATGCTTTTCTATCATATATTTTCTTTCATGCGTACCAGATGACATATTATGTGGTAATAACATAGAAAAAAAATACTCGTGGTACATATATTAATATGTCACCTTTCTACTTCTGTTATATCTATATCCACCTTCTTAATGGTGTACCGCCAACACGCATGGCGTCTCCAAAATTCTCTGGCAATCGCCATTTGCTTCGTATCTTTGTATCTTGCCAGAATATTTCAGCATTCCTAAGCTCCGTCGAATATATCCTGTGGATAATTCCAGACAAGATCACGCCGGTTAAAAGGGGACAAGCAGGATTTAAAATTTCCGGAAATGTCCATTGCAGACGTGCTTGCCAGTTTTTGCATCACTACATGACTTTTAACGTCATGATGTAACAGGGATCTACGTGGTTCATCTTCAAATTGTTTCGACGTAGGTCTCTTTCTGCTTTCAAAATTCAATCTATAATTTTAATATTTTATCAGTGGTTACTAAATATTTTTTAACTAAATGACGAATTGTTCATAATGTCATGAAGCTCGTTAATCGTTAACCAGGCATCTTGTTCTGTCTAAATCTCATTTATTGTGTGTTAACATAGGTGTTAGTTTGGCTGTCAAACGAAACGCACCTTTAAATTATCGGTTATTTACTATGCCCAGCAGTTAACACGAAAATTCATTACTTTGGCGTTAACAAAGCAATTTCTTGTTAAATTAACTTTGGGTGAGAAATGAACATTCAATAAGAAGATTTTCTTGCACCATAACATGCAATTAAACAAAAAAATCACTGAATTGAAAAATATGTATGAAATCAAATACAAGCGAATCATTTTTAAAAATACAATTTATATCTCAATATATTTAAAGAAAGTAATGTATAATAAAATTGTAAAACCATGCAAAAAAATACAGTAACTGAATTTCATAATGTCAAATCAAAATACACTTTATTTCAAGCGAGCCCAAACATTTACTATATTATAGTAACAAATAGAAATAAAAAAAAAGAATAATGCGGACAGTTTCAATGCCCGTACATGAATGTACTTTCTTTATTTACCTGTGTATAAAAATTGATTTTGTATAAATAAATACAAATCAAATTTACTTAACTAAATAACTTGCATTTCTTAAGCTTCATCATTCTTCTTATATCTACTAAATAGTCATCACCTATGACTTTAGTTTAAAAAATATTAACCCTTTGCTAATGTAGTTTTATTAAAGCACACCGAATGAATTAATTCATTTTCACAATACATATTATGATATTATCCCTGAGAGACTGGCAACTATGATAATTGTTATCTTATTTCATACACTTTCGTTTGCGTTGTATCATATATCCTATATTGTGGAAATAAACGTAGTTAAAGATGAACAATTAAGCTTAAAAAAACCGCTCAAGCCCTATACTTCAATACCACTTAGTTTGAAAGACAGTTGATTAGCTAGATAGTTCGTTATGTCTTAATGAATTTAGTTGATTTGTAAATACTCGATGAAGATTAAAAACCGTTATCATATTTGAACTTATCTTGTGTATTTTTTACATCTACATATTGCTATTATATATTATATATCTTGATATTTTTGTATATAATTAGCGAGGAATGAGGCCTTTGGGAACATACGTTCGCAACGAGTAGAAGGTGGTGCCCCCTGAATGTATATAATATATTATTTTTAATATTTAACTGTGCACGGTTAAAGGTCAATTATGTAATATTATATCAGGACATTATTTTTATTTAAACCTAGTAAAAACTGCCATTCAACCGTGTCACATAAATAAAACCCTTTCTAATATAAAATGTAGCGACTTCTATCAAAGAACTGCGTAAGATTCAGGGCGCACCATTAATATCACATTGAAATAACAACTGTATTATAATACAATATAATTTTATATTGTAAGCTTAAAAAAAACTTCAAAATGATTTATGTTCATATTCTATAATCAGCTATTAAAAACATTCAGTATATCCATATCTATTCTTTTGATATAGTTTATTCCCAGTGATAATTGTAAGATATATGAAAAAGTAAAATGTAGAGAAGAAAGCTTTTTTAATATATAATTAAGAAGTTTAATCAAGGTTTACATGTATATACCAAATCTTTAAATTTTGGTACTTTAACTCGCTATTTATTCTAAAACTAGCACGTTTGCTTCGTAGAATTCGGAATATATTATAGTAAAAGAATCAATAAAAATCTGCGTTATTTCTGATCGCGTATTTATGAAATATGGAATATGATTGAAATCAATCCCTCTAAATGAATCTGAGACCCAAATGCATATATTTTAATGACTTTATTAAAATAAACTATGATTGCATTGATATATATTGCGTATATAGCATACGTAATTTTTAGGTTTTCGCAATTCATAATAACGTATGAAATATATTCTAAAGAAAAAGTGCTCACAATAATTTCAGTAAAATAATTTTATCAGTTATATAAATATATCGTAGAAATAGCGAAATTCTATCGTAAAAACTAAATTTTATTATTTTTATTCATATTATTATGAGTATAGTTTATTATTATTTTTGATAAAATTTAGAGTTGTATCACTTCTGTATCAAAGCTGCAATATATCCGCAAAACTTACACGGGTGAATTTAAAACTGAAGATGTGCTGCAAAGGGAACCGGTGTCATTGACATGATATTACAAGCGTTTCTAGCGCGTACGTCACTGGAATAATGTATGGCAAATATTAGAATGCAATTTCGTACTAGAGCACCTCCGGATACGTGATAATAAAATATGTTATCAGTTCTCTACAAAAAAAACATC
Source organism: Rhyacophila evoluta (assembly GCA_022683975.1). Taxonomy (NCBI): domain Eukaryota; kingdom Metazoa; phylum Arthropoda; class Insecta; order Trichoptera; family Rhyacophilidae; genus Rhyacophila; species Rhyacophila evoluta. Next base: position 34,429 of record JAGVSQ010000395.1, read on the forward strand.
GAGCTCCAAGTCTATAACGGTATCCGACAGAAGAAGGCTGTATAATATTGTTTTTAAACCATATCCGGTCCGAAAGTGAAGCATATAGCATCCTTTTTTAATATATATAGAATAAATAGATCTTAGTAATATTTCTTGATTGTTTTATTTTATTTATATATATTGTATTGCAGTCAATTTTTAAACATATTAAACATCCAACCTTGCGTTTTTGGATTCTAATAAAATCTAAGATCTGTGGGAATTGAGCCTGCAATCTCCGGCTCCAAAGTTCGTATGCTTACCTCTCAAATACCGGAGAAAAATATATTACAATTTTTATATCAATTTATTCATTTCTTATAAACCCATTCATGACCATCATCTCATGCTTATCATTATACAAAAACTATGTATTTAAGTGAGTTTTCGCGTAAGTTATCGGAAAATATTCACGCACAACAGTCAGTATATAATATTTTGTTTAATGCGAATAGGCTTAAAGAATATGATTATTTTTTCTTCACTAGAGTTGATATAAATAAAAATACGTTTTATTGAGAAAATCTTTCATATAAGCTGTTTAATAATAATAATTCAACAGAAAATATACAAGTTTCATGATTTCTTTAGAAAATTTAGTGCTGATAACTTATCGGTCATTTAATAGCCACTCTACAAATTTAAAATGCGTCATTTAGATTTGAAAGTATAATATGTTTGCGTGAACCGATAAAAACCGGGTTATCAATAAACGGTTGAGAGACTCTCTTATTAAGCGAATCAGTTTTTACGATAAAAATATTTGATTTTTACCATAATAATACATCTATCAATTTCAACAATCACATAAATTTGATAAAATCGAAGAGCCTTCTGTAAATAAATTTTGTAAAAACAAAGCTTACTTTTCAAATTAATTTGTTTGGCTTAATGCTTTAGTTTAAAAACTATGGTCGAATTTGGGCGTATAGCTGTATACAAAAAAATCTAACTCAGTACCTGTTAATTTTGAGACAATATTTAAGAAAATATAGAATATGGTAATTTGATAATATACATAATATAATTATGGGTAAGTAAGAACTTGAAGACAATATGCCCATATTCTTACATAGATAAATGAAATATTCTAAATCAATTTTTTAATAAATTAAAAAACAGATCTTCTGTGATTTGGATCTTTGCACATTAATATTTAATTTAGTAATTTAGACTTTTCATTAACCGTATTTTTTTATTATTACTATACGAAACATATTATTCTTTTATAATTAAATGACGTTCGTGTAATATACAGATTGAAAATATCTACAACGAATAATTTCATTTCAACAAACTTTCGATTTTTAATTTAAGTTTTAGTTTTATTTGACAACCATCAGTTGATTGTCAAATGAGTTCATTTTTTATTAACATATATTACAGTTACTGTCGATCCGTCATTCTCATATTTGTCATACAAACATATTTAAAATTCTCATAGTCTGTTTATACTGTTTACTAATGATCTATCATACATTGGAGTAGGTACTTATATAAATGTGGTTTTATTTTTCCTCGTTTTTTTATTTTTTAAACAAAACAGTTTCATTTCCAAACGTTTTCTTACAACGTTTTTCTAATCAGCAAAACTATTATAAAGAGAACCCTCCTATCACATGGTGAATAGATTGCTAGAATATGCCATCTTATGAACACCGTGTTAAATTAGACAAAGAGGGACGTTATATTCCAAAAAATTATTAAAACAAATATATTTTTTTACTCAACATCAATCTATCAAAATATTTATTCATAAAACATGATATATATGTGCCATTTAATACAAAATATAAGTATTTTCAATTTATTAACCCTCAATTTAATAATCCTCTTCCTCCTCACTGTTCGAAACCACGTTTTTTTGGTTGAATGATATCATTTTCACTCTCTAAATCATTTTCATCATTTATGACTTGTACCCTCCTTAAAAAGACTGTAATTTTGGCTTGTTCTCAATTCTTTAAAAGCTCGTTGTGAATCTCCTGGTATAGGGACAAGACATTTTGCAGCTCTTTCTTCGGATCTTGACGATTCTTTCACCGAACGTGTCTGAATTCAAGATGTATGATTCTATAGGTTATGTTATACTTAGGTCTTCCCATAACTCCTTTAGGAGTAAATTTATTAATTTGCAAGCCTTCATCACTGCTCTTGTTTTCAAAACCGACTTCATGTACGACTTCTGAAGGTTTTTTTAGCAAATCGTATTGTAAGTATGAGAATTTTTCATTATGTATTAGAATGATACCGTATTGTATGTTGCGGTACGATACGAATGATCTCGCAATTTTCTTATCATGTGAGGTCGAAGCAGTGTTATATAATACCGTGTTGTAGGAGGATTACTTGTGTTATTGCGTCACGATTTACATGTTATTGTGGCGATAATTATGAAATCGGTTCTAAAAAATCATTTCAATCAGTTGTATATGAAACGTGTTCGCTTTTATGCATTCATCTGCTTTTGTATGAGTTATTAATCAGTTTAAAATATCAAACTAGGAAAATTAAAATAACTTGTGTTGTCGCCATGAATTCACATATTTTCATCACAGGAAAATACTTTCAATTATTGGTAATTGCGTGTCGAATGCGTCAACCTATTCACTGTGAGTGTCGTTATGTTATTACAATATGAATATGGTCGTTTGCATCAATTAATTTAATTAATTAACACAAAATTCAATATAGTTTACCGAAATGCTGCTTTGATTTTTCAATTGTTTATTCAGTAACTCATTTGCACTTTGAGAATAAGTGCCAAACAAAATATGAAGGGAAGAACAACATGACTTTGTTCTAAAGTGATAAGATAACCAAAAAAAAAATACTGCTATTTCTCACCATAAAAGTTTACCCACGTGCAGCGGATGCTTCAAACGATTATCAACTGTTTCTTCAACGAGTAAGTTGAATGTTTGTGTCATGAACGATCACTCTATGATTAAACTTTATGAGGTATTTGGCAAATCTTCAAGTAATTGGTATCACCTATGAATATTTTGCGGCGTTGTGTCGTGACCATTCGAACCAATTACGAGCGAATCTTATTTAAAAAATATAAAGGAGTTATAACTAAACATTAAAAAGGCTACATTTAGAGAGAAAAAAATTAGAATTGCAAATTGGGTAATAATTTATCAATTAAAAAGTTATTTTCTTCATTGAATTATCATTTAATTCTTTTTTTATTTCTAATCCGAAACTTTTTTTTTATTTTAGTAAATTATTTACATTTTGGAATTGAAATAGAAGACAACAATAATTAACTTAAAAAACCGAGCTTAAATATATTTTGGCTGATTTTTATTATTTATATATACGAGGATGGAATACTATATTTTCCGAACAGGTTAAAACGCTAATCATAACTGACATTATTTTACCAAATTTACTGTATGACAATCTCTAAGTGTTAATTTCTGAATTTGACATGCTCGAAATGTTCACACAAGAATGTGACGTTGACGCAAATTCAAAAAAAAAAAAAAAACGAAAAAAAAAATGAACATGAAACTGACGTTATAAAGTGAATAATATAACACGTACAATCGCACGCACGACAAAAATGAAACTCGTGATTTACAACCAGGGGAACACTGAATAATATTACACAGTTACATTTTTCTTATTCTATTTGAAAGACGTTTTCCCTATATGTACAAGTGAAAATCGTTTTTCTTTTTTTTTAAATAATATATCGCGCTTCTTCCGCATTTCATATGAAAAACATAAACCAAGTTCAAAATTATATTTTCCTTCTTTTGCAGCACATTGTAATGTAACGTCTTGCGAAATGATTCAAACTAATACAATATTATTTTATTATCAAATATAGCCTCTCAATCTAACATTTATTCATCTATTTAGTACTCAAAAAATAAGTCTCACACTGATAGTGGTGTATTTTTGTATCTGTCATGTATTTATTAATATAGAAAGGTAGAATAAATGCATTTAGTTTTGTATAATTGTGATAGCATTTTTTTAGGTGTTTACATTACTTGAGAGTACATGGAACTCTCTTTTTACACGGGTTTTTTTATACACGATTTTAAAATAACACGGCGCTACATCCCTCATTTTTTTGTTTAAATCAAGTAAGCCTGATTATCACTCGGCTACAAGTTGGACAATTATTATAAACGCTAGCACACTAAATGATGACCTAAGTTATGGCTAGTTAATATGAACGTCCATGAAAGTTCCTTTGCATAAATTAGAATACTCCGCAATATTAATACTCCGGGGTATGCCTGGTTAAGACTGGGTACATTTAATATATATATTTTTTGCAAAACATAAATCACTGAATAGCAATAGTTTTCAGACATAATGTCAGTAGGAAAGAAGATAAAGTTACTGTGACATCCGTTATTGTTTTCATATTAAATATAATACGACAAATTAAAAAAAAAAAATCTTGTTTTTTCTTAAATAATCAGTTTGTAATTTGGAAATTATTTAAGTAAATGCAAAATGGTTGTATATCACCCGGTATAACATGTATCATCTAGATGTATGTACTGAATATTTTCACAGTATAATATATTAACGTGTGAAATTATTGATCCAGTCCAGGTCTTTACAGCCGCTAGATAACTAGTCCAGAACGCGACCAACTTAACTCAGTTGGCTAATTTCTTTTTTTACTACTGTTTTTACTGTTTGTAAAAAATACGTTACGTAAGATTATAATCTTTATTTTTTATGTGAAGTTAACATTCGAGGCATTAAATCGTTCACAATGTTAACAAACAACACAAAATACACCAACACAGAATCGATAACGTAAACGAACTATAATTACGCAGAAACACGAGAGCACTTATTTTTAGAACTAAAATGCTTGAGTCAACACAAGGAAACAGTTCTTACTTCTTAATTTTTGTCATACAACGCTTAAGACCTGCTACAGTGTGATTCCAAAGTAATAAATAAACTCACATTACCGGTATACACAATAATGCATTTTTATATCATGTTATTATATTACATATATTTTATATACCTTAACACCGTTCAGAAACTGCACTAATAATATTAACTACAAGAAGATTTCCAGCTATAATTTCACAGCTACTACAGATTTTTTTAAAAAATCATAGATATAGGACTTAATTTCCGAGTCTAGGTAACTGGCTTGTAACCAACTATTATAAATACATACATAAGTATCTTTTATCTTACTTAAATTCATTTATTCCATCTCTGGTGTGTACATCTTGACACTATGAAGATTAATATGAGCTACTTTCAAAGCGGACATAGTAGACAATTAATAGCTACATAAAAGTTCTTAAGTCAAAATAATTAAAAGTTAATTTTCAGCATATCAGCTATTAAAGAGAATGGTTTGTGATATATTCCATCTTTTTTATTCTTCCAATCGTATACGATCGGCAATAATATATTTCTTGTTGATTTTATTTAATCATTGAATCTCATTTGCTGTTACCGATTTAAAGGACATCTTTTTCTCTCTAACTATATAATATTGAATTGAAGCACATCGTTGCTTAATTATTAAATTATTGTAACTTAAATGGACATAAAGAGATATCCTCTTGGATGAACAACAGTTGAATTTCTTCTTCAAATTTTACCTTCTCTAAATTTTTCTTTTATACATCAGTTTCTTATGTGGAGCGTTTAACCACCACGAAGCATCTTTAAAATTTTCTATCAGATGCCAAACACGTATTAATTAGGCAGTAACGGATTTATCTATATGCGCACCAGGGCTTCACAATTGAAGGGGCGTCCAAATTGCCTCATTACAAATTGCCGGGCTAAAGTAGAAATTATTAAGATAGCGTGAACCATAAAAAAGGTCTGGCGACAAAAACCCCTACGAGATTTGAGACCTAAAAAAACCGAGAGAGCGAAATTCCCAATTATAAGTATTTACAAAATGAATGAGTACAAAAGTAGCCAATACTTGGTATTGGATACTTACAAAAAAAAACCGGTACCTACGAGTACTCAATATTACCGGTTCCACACGTTACTACTTAATATTCAACAAAAGTGAGCAAAACACAATACAAGCCCTAAGAAAACATCTACTTACGCGCCAAACTGAAAGTTAACCGAATCTTTGCAATATAAGTATAACATTACTCATCAGTGGATCGTAGTCGAATAATATTATATACCTTATATAAATATAGATTTTTTTAGATATATATTGTAGATCTATAATAAATCCATACAACTACTCACCACGAAATATAGATCTTTTCTATCGAGGTCATATTTAATATAACACTATCGACAAAACCACGTAACCATGTAAACAACTATAATTTTTGACCTTAATATTATACATTTCAATTAAAGAGCACTTAAGCACGATTAATAATTTAAAATAATAAATATTTGTATGTAAGTCATTGAAGTAACCAGTTTATTGGTTTCCTTAATCGGGTTTGCAAACAAAATTGCATGAACGAGAATAAATAAACAAGGATTCCCAAAGATTTTTACATGATAATTAATTAAACGATTCAAGAATCTAGTTCATAAATATTCTAGAAATACGATACGCAATACGCGAACAAATGTGCTTCTTTTTCAAAAATTTAAGCATTTATTTTTATAATTAATTAGGTTAAACCCAATAGATTAATGATATTTTTTTTTTTT
>JAGVSQ010000396.1:0-41070 GCA_022683975.1 Rhyacophila evoluta
ACTTTTGGAGTAGATTTCTTCACACTGTGTGGATCCATATGCTCCACTTTGGGAGGGAACATGGTATAAAAAATATATATGTAAAAATAACTCAAACTTTTTTCATAAGGGTGCCCCCTACCCACGGCGCGGCACTGATTTCAATAATATCATTAAATTACTAGTTCTAGGTATTGAATATTCTTATGGGAATTTAAGATAGCACTGCGACAGTGAAATTATGGGTAATGGAAAATCATTGCCTGGTGCATGTAATAGTAAACATACCTTTCAACAGCTTGTCTATAAATTGAATTCAATAAACTTGTTTTATATTATTTATAGAAATTATAATAATATTTAAAGTGTGCTAAAAATTAATTTTCCTAGTAACTAAAAAATCAACCCTCAATTTCATTTGATCGATGAAACCGTTTGAGAGTAAAACACTAACATTTTGTACATGTCACTTATAATTCAAAAACAAATTGTCAGCTACCATAACAGTCAGTGGCGTAGCTACCACGAAGCAGTTGGAGCTAACTGATCCATGCGCACGAATCGTAGGGACGCAAAATTAGAAAGGATAAATTTTAAAAAAGTATGAAAATAGCGGGAAAACATTTTTTTGTGTTAAAACAAAACATGTGTAAGTGCATTTTGTAAATGAAATATGTAGTAAATATTAGTAGGTGCTCCGTACTTAAAGAATTATAATTTGGTTTATTATTATATTTATTAAATTGAATATCGTAATATTAAAATGTCTTGAATTACAAATAAATTGTTAAAGGGCTTAAATCGAAATTAGAAGATTAGACTGGAAAAAATCGAAAGAACTCTTCCGAGAAACAACCGAACACATCGATTTTACTTGCTCCAGTGCGTTAAATATGTAGTAACGTCACTGAAAATAGTTATAATTTATAAAATAAAAAAAATGAATTGCTATAGTTTGTATTTCTGTTCATCATTTCATTGTCGCATTCAGTCTATCGACTAAAAACTGTTCAGATCTCTAGTAACCGATCTGCACTGCATCTCAAAAAATAGGAAACTGAACAAATCATAAACCAAAGTGAAGTGTGTACATTCATTACTCAACATACGACGGGGTTACATTCAGCCAGTTAAGTCAAATTTCATAAAAAAAAAAAAAACTAAATGAAATATCAATAGATACATTTTACCACAAGTATTGCGGCCGTAACTCGAGGACTAACTGTAATCGATTATTTAAGAATCCCACAAACTTAAAATGCTTAGGCATGTAAATCGTATTCAGAATAATCTTTAGAACATCCTAGTGACTAAAAAAAGTAATCATAACATGGGGATATTTTAACACCATAAGAACGTCAAAAATTACGAAAATTATGAACAGAGGTCCCTTAAAAGTGTCGTACTAAATATTAAGCGATTTGAAAGCTATAATTGGATGGCGATTCAGGAGGCCTATTATTCAATTGATTTACATTTCATTTTATTAGAATAATAAAGTAAAGAACTATGCAAAATTTTTGCGTTATATTTGTTTAAACCTTTGTATAGTTACTATAGGTGATGTTAGAGAAAGTTTCATTAAATACGTGCACTTCGGTAACAGATGTCGCCTTGACTTGTATCAGGATGACGCTATATGTTGCCACCGCACCGACCAATGACAATATGAATGAAAAGTCAAAAGGAAAACAGTTGCAAGCTGTTATGAACACTTCTCGTGCGGATAGAAGATGTGAAAAGTTTTCTACTAGTTCTTCTTGTTTAGAATCTGAAAAGAAACAACAATTTAAAATATTAGAAAATATCTATTAAGACTTGGCTCATGAGTTTTTAAAAAGGCATTAGTGTTAAATTGCAGAAATCGTAAAAATAATTTCGAATAACTTTGATTATATTTATTTAAACATTAAATGAATACCAAGTATTATAATATATCATAATTTGGGGACCAACACGGTGTGAGAACAACTCCAGGATAATATTTAATTTAAGATATTTTGAACATGCACCTAAATCATAAATAAACCAAGTGTCTTAAAATACCGAATTCCGTGTTGATATTTAATTTATCAACGTAATCACTTGTTGTAGCGGCTTCGTTTTTAATCATCTCGCTAACCCAAGCTGCGATCGTGATATACACAGCGTTTGGTGCCGACCATCCAATGATGTAAGGGATAGTATAATTACTCTGGAAAATGAGTACATGCAATTTGATATAAGTACGTGTTTATTTAAGTCTTTCGATTTGAATGAAGGTAATAGAATAAAAAAAAAACGAGAGTTGTCGACAATGTTTCCGCTCGGCTTTCAAAGTTCTGCGTAGTGATCGCAGTTTATAAAAATGCTTATTATATAAAAGATGTTAAGTGCTCGATGATTTTGAAAGTGTGAAAAGTGACATATCATATAACTTTACTAAAAAAATAGTTTTAGAAACATTCCTACTATCCCCCACCGGTGCAATGCGCGTAACCCTTTACTCGTTTTTTTTTTATTTTTCGCACAAAAAACTTCCTTCTTAAGCTGAGAAGAGGCTTCCGTCTTAGGTCAAGGCTCCGATAAATCGTAGCCTAAGCCTTAGAGAGAACATTAGTAGTCGATGTGTGGTTCTTCTTTGTTCAGTAACGAGGAGTGAATTTTAAAAGTGAAAAAGAGCAGCCTTTATATTTAAAATGATGAATTTGTGATTAGTGATCTATCAGTCTTATCAAGATGCGACGCCTCAATGCAAGAACGAACTATTCATTTTGTGAGGCTGCTTGTATTGTAAGTGTAAGCCAAAATCGTTCGATGGTAGGCCGCAGTTTTAATGCCAGGATGAGACATATAAATATCTACGAGCTCATGGTGTCAATATTTAGTTTAAAAAAATGGAGGACCAAATGAGTTTACTCGAGGGAACCAATGCAATGCACAATGCAGGTTGAAAACCTATGGAAATGAATATGAATGAATTTTTAGTAAAAATCTTACGTCTTCTTTAAGCAGTTCATCAAACATAATAATTCCATTGACTGTTGATAGGACGTATAAGAATGTTTGAGTGGATGTCAAAAGTAGCTGAAAACAGTGCCATAGATTATGATTAACGATTAAAATATATTACATGAATGACTAAATTACTAATTGAACGACAGTAGATTATGGGAACGGTCTGATTATCTTCACATGGAGAAGCGATATATCATTTACTCTCTCTCAAGTGTTAAATCGGCCACTGCGAATTGTTTTCATGTTTGCTTCCTTCGATTGTTTCACTAAAGACTTATACGATGGTTAAATAGATTTAATACTTACAACAAAGCCATAGCATGAATTTATCACATAAACAACATCAGCTAATTCATCATAAACTTTGATAAGTCTTTCCAGATCTTTCGTGTTATCAGCGACAGGGGTCTTTGCATTCTTTGCGATGGTATACAAGCTTATGTCTCCATAAAAATAACAATTGGAATTATCAGTTGATAAATTCGAACTTGGCTGCAGGTCTTCTACGCTGGTGGAATTCTTAACCAGAACAGAAAGCTGCATGTTCATTTTCTTTAGACGGCTGACAATGATCCAAGAAACGACAGAGAAATCGATCAAACTACTGTTGATAGACATATCTAAAAGATTTATCCCGATGAGTCGACCGCTTCCGTTCCATAAATGCACTCCGAATTTGTATTCGTACCCATAATGAGAAATACAAATTACTACAAAAATAAAATTGATTGCTAGTATTTTATTTCTCGTGGAAATATAATGGCGATTAATATAAGACCCGAGTTGTTTGTCAATGAAAGAAAACCTTTGGAAGGCTTTTACAAAGAAATGACTGTAAAAAAACGTATTTAATAACATCGTGGCAACTGATGTCACGGCGCAAATGATATTCGACAACATATCGATGACGACAGTTAATATAGCGATTTGTGGGATATCCCTCTCTTGCAGTACATTAAAAGAATAATAACTAAAGTACAACACCAGGATTGAGAGAAAAATCGAGTACAACTTTGCCCAAACTCCGGTCGAATATATTTCTCCGTTACGATAAAATATTTTTTGAAGACCAAAAGCTTGCTGCAGTATATTCATTGGTTTATACGTGTAAGCTACATCGAATTTTTGTTGTTTTTTTAAGTATGCTTTGTGTTGTTTGGGACTACTTGACTTTTTTGATTGGGTTGAATGGTACATTTTTAGATCAGAATACACAAATACAACCGTGCTCTTTTGTAATTTTATAATATTAAAATAAAAATTCAAGAAAACGTATTCGATTACTTACACAATTATTCAAATGTCAATAAAAAGAGTGTTAATTTGGTAATTGAAATCAAAATAGATATACTAAATGAAAGTGAAAACTCTGTTTGTAAATTGATAAAATCTATCAATTGTTTTCTTTTTATATAATCGACGAAATTTCTTTTGAGTTGTATTTGTTTGTTATTTGTCAAATTTTCAAACATGCCTGTCAATTTTGACGCCTGTAACTGAAAATCAATCCGAAAACTATGACTGTTGACATTTTTATGCTGTTTTTAATGGTATTGTGAACTCTTAATGTTTCGTTAATTAAATTGAAAATATTTTACGGGATCTATTATTTGTATTAAATAATGTAGGGGTAAATTTGTCAAGGATTCTTATTGATTCCAAAACACGGAATTTTATATAATCCTAGAAATAAAAAAACAACTTAAGTTTATATAGATATGAGATATCGAGGGCCATAAGTTGATGACATGTATCATACATTTGTTATATTGTTTAAGAGGATCAAAAAATCTTACAAAAAATAAGTATTGGGACATTGAATACACTTTTAAACAAAAAATTAAAATTATTTCACTCCAAAGCGATTTTGATATTTATTTCACCCCTCTACTGAAAAAAGATTGCTGTCCTCTAAATCTTGTAGCCAAGCATTCTAGTAATTCGCTTGAAGCTGGAGGTAGCAGATTTTAGTCCGATAACTGCCTAAAATTTGACATTGTTTTGGTTAATTCAAATGTAAGAAATATATTGAGAACTAATCCTATTAAAAACAATACATCGAGATAAATCTTCATATTATAAGGATCAATATGCTCCATGTGAATTGGAGTGGATATTCTTGAAATTAAAATGAGAAAATTTAAGGAATTGTTTTCATGATGATCATAAATATTGTAAATTACTGTAGTGGATACATACAAATTGTTTGTTCTGGAATGGTGAATGTTATATCGTGTCCATTTCATTTTGAGTTCAATAAAAAATTCAGTTATATACCTGAAATTCTTTTATTTTATTATGTATATTATTTTATTGGTATTTACAATCAAGTTAGTTTACTTATCAATATCAAATAACCATAAAATCGTTCAAATCCAAGAGATTCTCAGATGAATTAATTGGTGATATTGCTTATCATAGTGTTGTTCCGGGCTAAGCTCTTAGTAGGGTCATCATGATTGACTTGGAGCAAAATTACTGAATAAGTCGCGACGGCTCCGACCAGAGAGAAGACGAAGGAAAAATCGAACGGAAAGAAGTTGTTAGCCGTTATCAGGATGTTCCTTTCGCTTATCATTTGAGAGAAGCAGACAAGGAGCTCATGCTCTTCTTCATCTGGAAAACACATGGAAAATATTACATTATATGACGTGGTAAGCTCTAACTTCTTCTAACTGCGCGCGAATTTCTTCTATCGCCAATGCGTGTGAGTGCATTAGTTTAGTGTGCGGCCATGTTTGTTGAACTGTCACTTTCGACCGCGACACCTATTGTTTGAGATTACTTATGACGTTTTAACGAGCATAAATCTCCCAAACTGTCGGCAAAACAGAAATATTTTCATTTTTATAATTGTGTCTCTTAGCTCTCCATATCGTTTAAATGTGTTGAGTTGTAATAATATCACTACATGAAATAACAAAGTAATCGAGCTGTTAATCTAAAACTCTAAAAGTAGCAACTCATCACAGGTTTCTTTATGAACAAGCTGACGCCAAAAAATAATATGCAGTACGTGTATTCAGTTTTAAAATGGCGTCAAACGCAATTATGCGGCATATAAACTCGTGGTGTAACCAGTTCAAAGCAAACTTAACCATCCACCGAAGTTCATATTATGTTCCAAGTCAAGTTTCAAGTTGGCGACAACTAACGACAAATGACGGATGGCTTGAACGATAAAGTTTAGCTAGGTAAAACTTTTCTTGATCCACTTAAAAGTTGATCGAATCTATTAAAACGAAGGTTCTCGTTACTTTTGTTGATCAACTATAATTGGTCAATGCAACTTAAATCGCGAGAATGCGGCATAAGCGAGAATTTTATTTTTATTTTGTACAGGTAAATAGGGTCTACGAAAAAAGTATATACAACCAAGGTCTAGTATATTTAAGCCATTCATATTAAAAGGAAATAACGTACTTATTTGACTGATTAATAACTTACCAATATTCGCATTTATGCTTATCTTGTCCAATGTAATAGATAGTTTCTCTACCTCTGACTTGAGCTCTTCAGACGAGTAGCAACCAGCAATTAACACACTCATTATAGGAACACTTTTTAGAATGATAATTCCAACAGAATTTTGTTGCTAAAACATTGAACACATTTATAATTACAAGTGATAATAACTTGAATATATTTTTTTTACAAATAAATTCTTCACTCAAAATGTGAAGAATTTAATTAATTAAAATATAAAGATTTTCACTTCAGAAATGAAATGTAGTACATATATATAATTCTGCAATATGAGGACTTTTAGGACTCAATGTACCAATGTAATTCATTTGGTGGCCAATTTTGGAACTAAGCTCATCATCATACAAAAAATAAATAATGCGTTGGTAACTTTTAACACGTAGCGCCCTCGTGTAATAGACGATTTATATTGGTATATTTATAGTATCAGCACTTACTTGAGATGAATTTAACTTCCCAAATAGTATAAGACCATTCATTGATGCAATTATATATAAGAATGCCGTGATGGAAAGTAGAAGAAGCTGAAATTGTAGATATGCAATTAGTAATTTTATTCGTATCAGATAATAAATAATCTTTTTGTGCGGTTTGGTGTTTCATCAGACTCCTGTTTAAAGACAATATTCATCAGAGTAAGTGCACGATAAGTAGGATTAAAATAAAAATACTTTTAAATTATAAAAGTTTGTCAATTACCGATACGCCATAGCAGCCATTGACAATATGCACATTATCTGCGAGTCCATCGAAGATCCTCATCAATGCCAGAAGCCTTTCGGTCCTCGCCTTCTTCGGAACCGAATCCTTCAACTCAATACTCTTGTTTTTTTCTAGAACGTGGAATACTTTCACAGACTTAAAATCATTCATGAGATTTTCCAATGGCGTATATTTCGCGTCAAACCCATCCGGCAGTTCCTTCAAATACTCGTCCATTCTATCGTTTAAAATGGCAAATCGTGATGTTACAATATAAAGTACTATGGAAAATTCAACAGCATTTGCAGTTTCTGGTACGTCCATCAAATGATGTAAGTATATTAAATAACTATCAGTCATTGTTCCCGTTATGTATTCGTGTGCGAATCGGATCCCGATAATACACAAATACACCAAAATTGCTAGATATATTTTTAATCTCATTACAGTATAACTTCGCTGGTTTGTTATACCCAATCTTCCATCCAAAGAATCGAAGCTGTTTATCATCTTGGAAAATTCTCCTGCACTTAAAAATGCCGATGTCCAAACAGCCATTGCTGATGTAAAAGATGAAGACAAGAACTCGAGAATTTTAATCGCATGACTAGCGTCACCGTTTGCCTTTTCAAAATATTTACTCGATATAAGTGATGTTGCTGTGAGAATTCCTCCCATTGAAAGAATAGCTAGTGCAATTAGACAAGCATATAACTTTCCAAAAGTACCAATTTTCACTGGCTTTCCAGTGTCATACGTACACTTTTGCAACCCTAAAATTCCCAGAAGAGAATTAAAGTTTTTATAAGCAAACGAAACATTGAATACATGTTTTGGTACCGTATTATCATTTCTAAGTTTTGTATCCATGTTGATACAACCCAACATTCGTTACTAGACTGTTCAATTATATTGTATTTATTTTTATTTTTACTTTAACAAATTGCTAGCACTGTTATTTTTTCAGCAATTCATTTGACTAAGTGAGTTTAATTTTATTATTATGAACTATGAGTAATCGATTTAACTTCGTGAATAAAGACAATGCTATTGATAATTAAATATGTCACGGGTTAGTTATGTAATATAAATAACTAGACGAATTATTTCGTTAGATACGACAAAAAATACATACATTTCGAATGCCAGCGCTCTTAGATAGATATATATATATATATATACATACTAAGCCTTGAAGCTTGGAAGCTTTTTTGTGATATAATAGCTAATATTTAATTTAAATACATATTATATACCAGTATACCACGTCCGGTCCGAACGTGGAGCATTTGGTTCTACGGAGTGTATTGGTTTCCATTCCGAAAGTGAAGTATATGGATTTTCGCAATGTGAAAGCATGCATTGACAGAATTTGAACTGATTGAACTGATTATTAGACACATTGGGCAGCAGATATAGGAATCGAACCAGCATTCCCCAGATGCCAACCACGAACGCTTACCTTTACGCCACCGATATACAATAAACCCTACGGTAGTCGACAGGTAAGCGGTAAGAACTTCGGTATCGGAGTTTGCGAGTTCGAAACTAGCGCTAAAACTAAAGCTGTTAGAGATTTTTTTAAAGACACAAGATTAAATACCCAAAAGGCTTATCAATTATTTGACGACTAATTCTCATAGTAAAATGTATCAAAATAAGTCTTCATGTTGCGAATGTAAATAAACTCTTAAATATGCTCTTGGAGTGGACATTTTCAATCTGTGGAGATCCATATGCCTCGTTTTCGGAACAGACATAGTAAAACTCACTCTTAAACGGCTCATTTTAATTCACGTCAATCAAATGATAATAAACAGTTCTTATTGCAATATAAAATATTCTTGAGCGTTGAAAGATTGTGTTAAAAAAATGCTTATGTAATGTTTTCCTTTATCAAACATACATTTATTTTCAAATATCATGTTTTACATTCATCATCGTCGACTTGTCACATACAGTAAAACTTCGAGATAACGTACGTACTAATGCGGAATACGTTCTGGCCGAAAGTCTGTTATATAAAAACGGGGTTTTCGAATGCATTTTTACAAAAATATAGTTAACTTTCGTTATCTGATGAATGGTCAATACATGTCAGAAAATCATCGAGATGAGATCTTATCACTGATAAATTTGTTTTTGGGCTGTTGTTTCTTCTTCCTCACTATCTTTACTTCCTTCCTCATTTTTCAAGACCATAATTTCACCTGCTCTTTCACTTTCAATAATGAAATACCCAAAGTCAACTGCATCTAATTCTAACCACTGTAAAATAATTCTTCAGCTATTTCTTATCGAGAATTATTCAGCATGATCCTAGATAAATCAGTAACTTCTAAGTATAATAAGTCTGCATTTTGATTATTAATCAAATTCTCCCAACCATTTTACAATGTTTTCCCGTTCACATCGCACATATCCGAACTCCGTTATATCGAAATTCTACTGTAGTTCCAAAAGTCTTTTAATATTACATTAATAAACACAGAACTCCATATAATACATAAGTCTATCTACAGATAAACTTGAGTCATTTGTTTTAAAATGATTGTGTAAGAAACCAGAGTTCCAACGAGTGAATAGACAAAGCTGTAATCCACGACGAAGAACTTGTGAGCCATGATGTTAAGATCGCGGTGGGTTAGCAGTCTCAAGAATCTTTCTAGGAGATCAGCCTCTTCACTTTCTGAAAAGAAATTCACTACACGCGTAAAAACATTTACAACCCGAATAACTCCATGCATGGATTCACATTTAAATTATTTTCTATTTATTATTATTAAATTCAATGCGATATAAACTATATACTTTTAAAAACTCCGACTAAGGCCGCCGCCACGATAGATGTCGCGGAGACAAAACCACGGAAATAGAGATGCAAAATAGCTATAAATATGTGAGTGAGCGAGTTGCTGTGACTGACGCGCTGCCGAAATTACTCACTTGCTCACTCACCTATTTATAGCTATTTTGCATCTCTGTCATCGTTACTTTGACGCGGACGTTCAGCTATCCTCCCCGCGGCCTAAGGCCGGCGCTCTGCTGCCGTCGCTCTACCGGCTTAATTAGTTAGTTTTTTAAATGTATCAAACAAACAGCCCTGATGTGAAAAAAGAAGAAATGACAGGAAAACTATAAATTATTTCAGTAGAACCTAATATAGGAGAGAAATTACATTAAACTATTTTTTATATGGCTGTCATCCTGTATGACCTTGGGATCTAATATAATAAACTGGTAAAATTCTGACTGTTTTCAACGGAATTAATCAAATTAATATAACAGCTAGTATTTAGTATCGACACATTAGCCATTTTACTAGATAGTTTCATAATTTTAGGATAGACTTACCTAATTCAGAAACGACCAACAGCTTATTGACGGTGACGATTGTTTTGGAATTTTGAGATTGCATTATTTCGCACGAGGTTGTGTAACATACCACTATCATCGTTTGATGAATGCACCATCCGAATAAATTCCAAATGGTTAACAGTTTCTAAAATATTAATTTTTAATAATATTAATTTTTACTTAGTCAATCTATGATGTATTTGTGATTTCTTATGTATCTTCATGGCTCTTGAGGATGACCCTGACTATTTTCCCACTTGCCAAAACCTCTTCACTACAAAGACACGAAGACTTTCACGTGTGCCTACAGAATCACATTTCAATTCTACCTATCATATCTTGATCCAACCCTTGTCTTTTTCACCTGATAATTTTATCTGACAATTAAAGTATTATATTTAAATTACCATAAAGTAAAAATAAAATTGTGAGAATAAAAGTGTAAAAATATTATATCAAATTAAAATCGCCGCCACTTGTTACATATATGTATGAAAAAAATGCTCTTCAACAACCTTAACAAAAGCGATTCAACTAAAAAAATAGTTTTGTTTGAAGAATAAAACTGGATTTAAAATGGAAATTACATTTATTTACTTATTATTCAAGAGTATTCTTCTCTCTAATATCATATCGACGTATTACTGGCATAAGACGTTAAAATGAAAATGTGAGTTTTGAAATAATCGAATTTTGGTATAATATACCTTGAGAAATTGTCGTAA
This sequence comes from Rhyacophila evoluta, assembly GCA_022683975.1. NCBI lineage: Eukaryota > Metazoa > Arthropoda > Insecta > Trichoptera > Rhyacophilidae > Rhyacophila > Rhyacophila evoluta. The sequence continues at coordinate 11,247 of JAGVSQ010000396.1, forward strand.
AATGTATTTAACAGAAAGACTCAAACATTAATTATTTGATTATTTAACATTAATTAATTATTTCAAAACTCACTTTTTCACTTTAACGTCTTTTGCCAGTAATACATCGATATTATATGAAAAAGGCATTGACCCTCACAGCATGATAATGCCGTGAATGAAGTTCGATTCCTTTATTTTGCACGCAAATTTTTATTTAAATAAAAATTGAATTAACAACAAAAGATTTGTCATTAGTTACCTGGTTCGAATCTTCCACTGTATTCAGTAATATGGAAATATTAATGGCAGATAAAAATCCGACGAAAGTGTTAATCGATGATATTAAAATCTGAAAAATATTTTAAATATAAACAAATATTCCAGAATTGTGTTAAGCTACCCTAGAGCGAGACTATTACTCAAACGAATATACGAATTCGTTGCGCATTGTCATAGCGTCACTTTAGGATTGTTTTATCGAATATCCACAGAGCGCGATTTGAAGAAAAAAACCAATTTTCAATTAATTAAATAGTTTACACAATATTTTATACTGTAATTTTCATGTAATACAGCTACCATATGCCTTTAAAAATAGCGCAGATACTTTCATATATTTAAATTATATTTCTTTTTCATCTCCTGAACATTTGAAGGTTGGTCTGTTTGATAAAACAATCTTAAAGCGACTATAAGATACATCGAAAGTGAATTATTAGTCGGAATTTTTAGACTACATATTTAATGACGTAAAACGTGAGAAAGAAAAAAAAGCCGAAAATTCAGGACTAATTACCGATTGGGTTGAGCAATTGTCTATTCTCAATATAAATATGTACATTCGTATTACAGAGATCCATATATTCCACTTTCTAACATGGTAAAAAAGCGTGACGGTAATAATAATGATTATGCCTTGTTGTTTTGCTTATTCGTTTTTTAGCTCCGAAAGTGGAGCAAATCGTATATAGATCTCTACAATGTAAAAGTCTCGACTTGGGTATCCAATGGGTATCCAGTCCTGCATTTTTAGATTTTTTAAATCCGACATGGGAAAACGAAACCACGTTCCCCGGATTTCTAGGCGCGCACGTTACCAATTAAGCTAAACGGGGAGATAAATAATTCCGTTAATATTATACTGAAAAGTAGATACTCACCAGTAATCCATAACACTTGTTCATGTCATCAATCACATCAGCCAATCTGTTATAGATTTCCAAAAACTTTGCTATTTCCTGGACAGTATCTTCTGATTCCACATGAAAGGGGGTTGAAATATTTTCATAACTCTTATAACTCCATAGCAGGCTTAAAATACTGCCCCTCAGATTAAAATCTACATGGTGGTCGACGGCATTATTGTTTTTCTCAACCTTTCGTTTGATCTTAATATTTTTAAGGTGGTGATTTAATAATTCGAATCTTCTCGATATTATACACATCTCGATAGAAAATGCAATCGTTCCTAAATCTATAACACACGTCAGATAATGGAAGCACGCTTTATATATCACACTTTCTTGCCACGTGAAAAGCGAGATGATAAAAAGACAGTGAACAAGAAAATAAAATGCGTACAGAAATACGACACCGAAATTGAAATATGTAAAACGCCCGCTGTCCATTTTTAATGAACAATCAATGTCCCGTAAAGCACGAAAAATTTTCAAGCTGATCTCCGGACATATGAAGACATTTTGAATGCCAACTATGAGTGAACCCACGGCTATCGCAAAATATTCCAGAGCTGTCGTGACTCTCAGAGGCATCGGTTTTTCCGTTGTTATGGTGGACATGTCGATGGTGTACCGTGACCATATCATGGTGACGACAACGGAATAAATTATGACAATCAAAAATGCTTTGTATACTTTATTTACTGTCACAATTTCGCCATTGGACAATCCCAGTTTTTGCAAACCGAATAATTTCAAAACGACTCCGTTAAACTTAATCACGAAGACACTGTCACGTTTGTCCGGTTTGACATCAAATAATTTACGATTCTTAATAATTGTTATATCCGATTCGTTTGTATTTTTAGTAGGTTTTACAAATACAGTATTGGCACTCATTCTGCCTTTCTTCACGAAAATTCGTTCCTCTCTAAATTTTACACAACAATACACAAAATAATGTGGATAATTTAGCGATTGACATAAATAATGATTAGTTTCAATGTTAAAATATGTACTTATTTTTGACGCCTTGTAACAACTTCGCATTTATAACAAAGAACATGTCATTTATGTAAATTTTACAAGGAATATCAAAATTTCGGCTTATAAATCAGCTTTTTTTTAGTTTTTACATGCTCCGTACATATTTTTAAGTACCGAAAGGAATTGAATACACGATTGTGCTAACCTTCATTATTTATCTTTTTTCTTTATTTAGCTTTCTGTGAATTCCTTGGAGCTTTTGTTTGTCGAATTTCACTGAACTATCCCCGGTAGCGTAGTTGGTGGCGTACGCGCCTTCCGGGGAATGCGGGTTGGATTCCTCATCTGTCGGATTTTATGTATCTAAAAATGCAGGACTGGATGCCCATTGGGATGTGCAAAATTGTCTGGCAAACAATTCTCGTGAAAAATAATCTGTCAAGACGTCTTCACATTGCGAAGATCCATATACGTCACTTTCAGAGTGGATATCTTTACAGTGTGTGGATCCATATGCTCCACTTTGAGAGCGAACATGGTGTGGAAAAAATATTATATTATTATATATTGTAAAATATTTAGTAAGTACAAGTACAATTTATTATCATACAATGTTTGGAAGCCTTCATGTCATCAATCGATTTTCAGTGTGTCTATGTGGAACATGATAATAAATTATTCATGGTTTCCCTAAGTGTTTGATTAATAGCTGTCAATTATGAGCATTTATTATGAACTCCCTCTTACTTCAATACGGATAATCTTAGGTTACAGATTCAAATTCCATAGCTATATTAAAAATGACATTTGTATACATATACATGGGTACTGAGTATTGGTCTATTACTGGCCGGGGGTAAATCGTACAGTATCTATGTGTATGGTGTATGCCCGACGCTGTCGGCAGTTAGCACTATCATTTTATAATTTTTATTTTATTTATATAATATATTTAAAATTACTAATAGCTCAAATAAAATGGGTGTCTCTAGAAACCATCACTACGTTGCATACTTCATGTCCTTACCCGCAATTTGTTGGGACTCATCGACATTTCTACCAATAGTAAATAATTATTTTTTAAGTTCTTGTAGTGGCTGCCATAACTTTCTTGTTGTCTTCTCCACAAATGATATTTCTAAATCAGCCAGTCATGGCGCAAACAGTAGAGAATCATATTAAAATTTTCTCATTGGCTCGTTTATATGAAATGCAAGAGTATTGATAAGAGTTCAGTATAATTCTTTGCCATCTGAATAAAAATATACTAAGACACCAAGATCATCTATCAAGATCAAGGATTGTCAAGCTAAGAACCAGCATTAAAAGAAAAAGGTTTTATCTGCAGCTTGAAGAAAAAGCAATCCTTGAAGAAAACAATATGTCAAGATGTAGATCTTTAATGTGGCACCTTTGGATGCTTTTCAGCTGTTGGTAAATATTCAAATTACGGTATTTTTAAAATTAATTGAAAAGGATTTTGGTGTATTCTTCAAAAATTTTCTTTTGGCACTGTAAAATGGATAGCACAAGCTGAACAATTGATGCATCTATGGAAATTTAGAAAGATTGAAACTGCATTTTTAAAAATAATATTTTATATTAATGTTGAATTCAGTATATATAATAGTTATTACAATAATAATATATAATAATTAACAATGACTTGCTTGTTTTTATTTTCACCCGCTTCATCTTAACAACATTTAGCTTTTATTCGACTTTATACAAATTTTAACTTTTGGTTCGGAGAAAATGTGTTTCATACAATTGCTACATAATTCAAATTCATTAAAAAAATATATATTTAAAAGATTTCATTGTAGACAATCATAATTTTATCAATAGTGTGTCATTTAAGTCACTAATTTAAATAAGATTTATAAAAAAGTCTTTTTTATAATAAAACACTGACATCTTTGAATAGAAATTTATATCAGATTTTGAAGAATTTAAATTTAGAACAAATTCGATAATTTGTCATTAAACCAATTTTTTTTTTTAATGATCTTGTTTATTCACATTAGTTTTTATTATTTACACAACATTTGCTTAATTTATATAAAAAACTTTTTAATAAATCTTAAACACAAAAATTTAAGAGAAATTACCTTGTTTTTTATTCAATTGCATGAGTTTGTATAATATATTGACGAATAGGACGTAATTTATTTTTCTGTATATATTTTCCACAACAAAACATTTTAAATATCATTTTTCACACATTACAAATGAATAAATAAGCGATTCCATCCTCAAAACAATAAAATAATTGGGCGATTTCCAAAGGCACTATAGTGTTATTATTACAATAATATTTTCCTTTACTTTTCAAAGTAAGAAACGAATTTATTAGTCTAACAGTACATTTTTTACAAACACAATGATTCGTTCAAGACCGAGAATTATTTCATTACATTTGACTTTTATGTCAGGAGAAACTTTCGTACATTAATTGTAGCAGAAAAATTATTTGCGTCTGTCAAAACATAGAAAAGAATTAACAGTAATTTAGGAGGATTATAATTATGGCATGATAACAAAATTAACACCAATACTATAATATTTATGCGGCATGTTTCATCAGTTCCATCTGTATAGTGAAGACATTCAGGCAGGACTTCAAAACCATGTGGTTATGTTTTAACAATAAGAAACAGAATGATCGATATTTTGCCAAATATAAATGAATGCTGTAACATCTTACAGTCATTCCTTCTAAGAAATACAAAAATTGTTGATGTACATTTTATATCAATTGAACATTACTGAACAAAGCTATTACGATTTTTTTATAACAGAAATTGATGTAAGTAATGGGTATAAAAATGACAAATTATCGATGACATTATGTTATAAAAATTGCACTTTTGACAGTCTTTACAAATCAGTTGATACACAGATGGAAATAATGTATAAACGAAGATTAGATTGTTGTATGTGTTGCAAAAATGAATTTACAATAACCAAAAAAAAAACATTTCAGTAAATTTATTTAAAATTGAAAACAATATATTCTTCTGTCATCTCATTCTTTCCATTTCATAGATAAGAAAATATATTGATTTTTATTGCAGTTTTCAAGTTAATTCCGTTTAATAAAATTTTAAAAACAGTTTTTAAGTACTTGTTTGATATTTAAATTAATTCAAATTGGCCACATTTCTTCAAATAACACAAGTATAAAATTAACAGAGCAAAATCGTAGCGTTTCGCGATGATAAAATTACAAAATTATTGATATGTCAAAACGAATAATAAATGTTTATAGATTTAAATCAAAAATACCGTCTTCAAATTTTATATTTTCTATAGTACCCACAGTTCGAGAGGGGGTACTTATTAGTGTACTTGTATTTTAGGAATGTTGTAAGCATCAAAATATTTGGCAAATAATTATTTAGTGTAATGGAAATAAAAAGATATAAGAATACATTGTCTTTATTGTATGATATTGAGAGATGAGGAATAAAGCCGTTGTAAGGTCCAGACGAATTATCTCATAGCGAAATGAACAGAACAATGAAGGCACAATTTGGCACCCCGAACTTTCTCCTCTGTACATTAATTACAATTATACAACTAAATTAAATATTTATTTATAGATATGTGTATATAAATGAACAAAGTACGTGTCCTCAAAATATGTACATAACTCAACAGTGGAATTCTGGTCTATCTTTCATCAAAGCAATTTATTATGATTATTTTGAAACAATGTTTTCTTCTTCATCATTTTCGATCAATCATTCAGATCCACAACACACTTCGTAATCCTCTAAGTATCTCTGAGCTCTTCCAATCTCTTCCTGTATTCTTATCAACTCATAAGAGAATGGCATAAAGGCCAAATGCCTACCAAAGTTTTTACATTACTTTATGGAAAATTTCAGACTTATAACATCTTATGTGATAAGCCAGTCTGAGCCTCTTTACTAGCAAATCGTTAAATATTTTAGGTTCAAATCGAGAAAAGAACTCGGCACTAGGATGATAATCTTCGGAAAGCATTATTTTTCAATACTACGATGACTATTTCTTATTTCTGCACCAAGCTCCAAAGTTTCCAATCCATACGAATAAGACAGTTATCACATTGAAAACCTGTAATTTAGTCTAGGAAAGACAGCTGTATGGACCTGAATCGATAATAGATTTTATAAAATTATAATAAGCTTGTGCTTGCATATAGACATTATTTCACCAGTAAAATCACAAGTCTTATACTAGTTTGTTAAAATGACCTTCAATAGTAATATTATATTTAAAATTTATTGTGATTTTTGATTAAGCAATAAATCTTTCTAATTAAATGATGAAGTATTTGTTTTACTTAAAAATCAAATCATTTTCTGAAGATAGTGATACTTGTAATAAATGAAATATTACTACAATATTCTATAAAAATTTCGCATATTTTATAGCTTAAACTCTTTTACAGAAATTACTGAATCATATTTTAGCCTATAACTTTTTAGTATAATTTAATGGATTCAGATATAACTTCAAAATTGAGTAACATTTCTAGCATAAAATGGGAGTTGAAAGTATGGAAACATCAAATCCCTTTGAGAAAGATAGACGAACATAGCACTGAATGTTTTCAATAAATACAAACATAAAAAATACAAAATTTCATTAACAATACAATACAAGAGCGGATGAGATTAATAAATTACTCACAGTATGGAGAAAGGACGGGGATTTTTGTGAACACACTGTATTTGACAAAAAAATACAATGTGACTCCAAAATAACAATAGTACGCGATACGGCATTAACAATGTACATATATGAGTGGTTGAATTTTGTATAACATCAAGGTTCAATATTTAATTTATTTTGTTATTAAGCAGATTTTACAATTCAAAGTTACAAATGTAACTGAAGTGGATATAACGAGGACCAGTAGATCAACATATTTTCTTTGTATTATCAGTCGGTCAATTTTCCTTACGAAGCGTAACATTCTTATGTGATAAAAATCATTTAAAACATTGTAGTATAACTTTTGCAGTATTATATAAAAAAAACAATTAACATAGAAGAAGTGAATAATGACTTTCTATGTCAACAGCATTTTAATAGAAATATGGATAATATCACCTACAGAATTGCAATGAGAAAAAAATCCCACAACAAATAAATTGATTAATATAGACAGAGCAAATTCATCCGGAGGAGTCATGGAAATGAAGCCACTTAATTATTCTATTGCTAGTGCCACAAAAAATGAAATGAAAGTATGTAAGAAATGATTTTTCCATTTCCCGAATAAAATGAAATCTTTCTTTCTTAGAAAATTTTTATTTTTGTTAATAATGCATTTTTTAAATTCAACCACCAATACTGTAACATTGCACAGTAAATTTTTTATATAACAAATATGAAACATTTTCAAATATACAATCAAACCGAAAGGTGTTTCGTGATGTTTCTAATGTATAAGTTTATATGTATATACAATAAGAAAAAATATTAAGATCATTTATTTACTTTAATTATTAGAATAAAAAAATAATATATATATATCAGGTATACTTTACCGCCATAAGGTGGCAACCCCACTCTCTCAAACATCTCCCACATTTTTAAATACATAAGATTTAATAAACTTTAATTTTGCTGCATCTATTAACTGTCGATTATTTTCTTATCGCAAATGATTTTTATTTGCGAGAAGAAATTTGTCAAATATCACACACGCTTTAAACAACTTTGCACTGCAAAAACACTTTATTGATTTTTTTTCAAACTATGAGTACTATTTGTTATAGTATACAATATGGCCAAAAATCAGACAATCTTTATCATTTATTTGATGACAAAAAAAAATCTTACAAGTGTAGTCCATAAAATTACTTAGATATGCCGCACTTTTTCTCTCAATATGAACACATATCTTTATTTTCTTCAAATATTTTTATCTTGACTGAACTGACGAAATAAAGACGTTATTTTATGTATTAACATTACATAAGATTCTTTTTAATTTATTTTTTTCTAAAATATAGACATTTAAAAATACAGTCAGTCCATCGAGTTAAAAATAATTAAGCAAATCGATTGAATTCAATATTTTGTCAGTAACGATACTAGTTTCAGCATTAAACACCAAAGCTTAGTGAAAATTAATGGGTAACTTATTTTATATTCATAAATTTTGATGTATCAATAAAATATTTTTGCAGTTGATAAGTATGTTTAAAAAAAATGGCAAGATTTTATATACTTACCAGATCACATAGCATATTATAAATTGACACCAAAGACTAGATGAAAAAGCTTAATGATAAAGTTTTTTTCATTAAAAATTAAATTACGTAATTATTTTTAGTCTATAATGGGATTAAAAAATATTTATAAATAAAATATTGCTCAGTTTTTTCTCTGTTCGCAGCACTAGAAAAATTAAATAAACAATTGAAATATTAAGTTGTCTATAGTAATATTATATTAATTAAATCGAGAAATTATTGCTTGGTAAAAAGATTTTATTTTATGATTTTTTAAGCAACCATGGAATACGAAAAAATACTCAAGCATTCTAACAATTTCATTTTAATGTTAATTTAAAATATTGATTTAAAGAAAATCGCAGTACCATCTTCATCTTACCTTTAGTGTCAATACAGCAACTGATGTGATCTGGAATTGATTTCAAACAGTTTAAAAAACAATTTCACTTTATAATCAGAATAAAAAAAACTTACACGTAAACAATTTAATTATTGATCAACTCTTTTTCCTCAATGGCGCTAAAAAAATTCCAACATCTTCAGGAGTTTAATCTCATCGATGGTATTAAAAACTAAAAGTACATATTTACTGTGTGTGTACATAATTTTTTTTAAATGTCAATTGATAAAAATCGTCCTTTCCTTGTTAACACTTATCATAATTATATTATAATATAATACAATTCAGTCACTTTTTCTGGTTCATCAGTTCCTTTATCACTAATAGTTTTTTTTTCACTTTAGATGTCATTGAAAAAATATTTATTTACAGCACCATATAGTTACACTGTCCCTAATCTTACTAACAAATTATAATTGCATTACTCGTTTAATAACTAAACCAGTCGAATTATTTTATATCAGTTTATTTATAATATAAGGTATTTTTTTTTAAATAATTCTCAACACCGTTGATATTGCGTGTCCGTCCTTTAAACACCTGAATTGAGTCAACCGAAATAAAGTTATCGCAAGTCATGTTTGTAATACACCACAGTTAATTTATTATCAAAATTAAATCACCTTACTTATATTTCATAAGTAATTCATAATTATTTATCGAATTGGTTGTAGTTGATTTTGTTAACATCCACTTAGTTAGCAGAATGTATATTATTACAAATACACACGTGTGGTAAATTAACTAGATAAAACCAATTTTCTTTATAATGTATGGAGTTACACCAAGTTTTTAGATACAGTTTAGCTTTTCGATCATATACTTTTCTTCATTAATATATTATAACATCAAATGAATGAGTAAAAGTTGACAATTAATATGTCTGAATTTCTAATAAAGATACCAAATATCAACAGTATTCTGAAGTTTATTAAATATTTCCCGGTAATTCTTTTTGTTGATATCGTCTCATACTGATGTACATTTCCTTTCATTATTTTTTTTTGTGATAACTGCAAACTGTTTAAATTTACTCTCATCAAATCAACATTGCTTTGCCCAGAAAGAAAATATATTTATATAAAAGGTTATATGATTTCCAAAGTGTAAAGAATGTGCAGACAAACATGACTTCGATGATGGCATATCACACATTTCAGAAAAGAACTATTATGAATTTTAAAACATTTCAGATCTATTTTAATAATGAATATAATCAATTAATTAATACTACTGGCTGACGGTGCTCGATGGAAACTGGTTTATAATTCTCAATTAATTGAAATTTATGAACTTCAATATGAACTATTATTTGCAGCACAGATTTTGCGTTTAAGAATTTTCAAACTGTTATTATGAGCCTATTTATTGCACATCATTCAAGCATATACAGCCTTTAGTTATGAACCAGTGAAATCAGAGATGCAATTATGTTCCATAAAGAAGTTTACAAATTTTAAATAATACTGAGATGATAATTCAAAGATTTTCATATTTTAATAGCAGCTAGTCTAGCATATATAATTCTGAAAGAGAAGATGTAGATTTTCAGTCATAACAACTATCATTATTAATATTAGTGAAATGTGTTCGATAAGGACAACTGTGAAGTTAGCGGCAGGACGGGCGATCACAGGCGCGGTGCAGAGCAAAGGTCGGCCCGGGCCGGGCGGCTTTCATCATCTGCAGGGTGTGAGGAGGACTTCTAGCCAGCACGGACAGGCTGTGACGTCCTGCCTGGAATACTTGGGGCCCCACCCTTTGGCAAAGCTGATCCTCACGGAGTTGGGGTCGATGGGGCCCGTGGGAGCAGAGGAAGGCGGAGGGCGGATGCACCCCGCTCGCGACCGATCAAAGATGCACAGGCAATGACCGGGAGGCACACGGTAGACCAGGAGAGATCTTGTCTCCGTGTCGTCCAGAGTGGGCGAATTTACAAAGATAGGTTGCTCGCTGCGGTTGTATACCCACACGTCATCCGACTCTTTGCTTAATGTCACCCCTGGAAAGAAAATAAAAAAAACATTTGAATTAAACATATTAAAATAATTTATTAAATTAAGTATTTTTTTGATGAATATATAAAATACAATGAGGTGACAAAAGTTTAAAATATTAATGATACTAATATATAAAATTGCCATTACATTTGTTTTGTACTATGAGATAATTTACATATTCGAGTGGGTCAATCCAAACGTTTCAGATAAACATGTATCCTATTAGCCCACTAGAAAATAAAGGGATATAAATATTGAGAAACAATGTAATACTTGTAATGTACAGTGTATAAGCAAGGAATATAAATAATAAAAGAAATCTTACCAAGACCAATCTTGGCACGCGTCTTCTCGACGTTGACAGAAGCATTGGGGGAGGTATAGCCAGTGCAATAAGCGGTGGCAGCTGTTGACGACAACTGATGATGCTGTGTGTGATGGCTTGCACCCCTGGCCAGCGTGTCCAGACAGAGGCCGTGGCCGCGCGGTGAGGCACTAAATACATTCACCGAGGGGATGTCCACGGGGAACTGTCGGCCGACCCGAGCCGCCAGCTCCCAATAAGCAAGTTTGCACCACTCCCGACCACCGGCACGGAGCTTTTCTGTAAACAAACAAACACACAACTGTTAATAAAAAGAAAGTTGTGTCACTATTATTGGACCGTAGGATTATACCATATTCTTTGATTACTAGTAATTTCCCCTATGGTCAAAAATGATTATATTTGATATGACTACTAAAATTCAACTCAACTGAAAATATTTCATTTAACAAAACTTGTTTTGAAATAAAAATATAAAACACTCGATGAATTATTTCAATTTTTTGTAATATTTTTACATTTCTATTAAGAATCAATATGTAAATTATGAGCTGGAATGAAGACCATTAATGATGATACCTTGTTTCTGCAAGTGGTGCAAGATGTTTATATAGAGAAGTAATATACAATGTTGATCAAATACATAAATTGGTATATTCATTTTGAAATTTATCGTGTAAGCGGGTTCCGAGATTGTGTGGCATTATTTACAATTATAGCATGTTTTATAGTTACCATTTAAAATTAGCACCAGGTAATGTGCAATGAAATAAGGACAGTGATATTAGGTTGTTAGAAATTCACTTAATGTAATTTGATCACATCATAGATCGATTCCTTACTATCTGTAGTATGATATATAGCATTTAGATATCGATGAAATAATTGTGGTGAAATGATGTTTCTAGTATATTATATAATATTATTACTTTGATTTGAAAACTGTAAGAAACAAAATATGTTATTTAATATTTATTTGAATTTATAAAACTATGGGTACATTGTAATATACAAACAAATACTATTGTAGTCGAGTCAACTTTACGAGAAGTATAAAACAGTTTCTGCTAAGAGAAGATTGCTTCATTAGATCTGTCAAAATTCCCGCGCATCCCGGACGCAAACCGCCAAAAAAAGATATCCGTTTAACGAGCATTCCGTGGCTGCCGCCAGATGTCATAGAGCGCTGGCGCCACTGCAACTAATCGCACGCACACACACCGTCAACCCTTTCATAGTTACGTTCCACACGAGCACAGTTCACACCGACAGACGCATACAGATGCAGTCCGCCGGCCGGCGCGACCAGCAAACAAGTCCTGGCGCTGCAAAAGAAACACGTGGTACGCAGAGAAAAATGTTCAACGACTGCCGGTTGCCGAACACGTCATAACAAATTTACAGTTTTTTTTTTTATTATTATTACATATTTTGAATTATTTCTATTTTCTTCTTTACAAATGTCACCGAAATCTTGTGACCATACCATTCACATATAAGTTATAAAATATTAGAATTTTTATAATTACATTTTCGGATACTAGTCAATCTTAAACGCACTACCAACGTAAAATAAAATAATAAGTCATTGTCAATGCCTGATCAATCTTCCATTCAAGGTATTTTTTATCATATATTCAATATATTTATGTATATTATATAAAATGAAATACATAAAACATGTTTTGTAAATCGAATTACTTAGCTTTTCACGGTTGGGTAGGTATAAATCGCTCTCAATATTTCCAGTAGCTATACTTAATGAAAAATATTATATTAGAGAAGAATTGCTGTTAAGATCCAGTCAGGATCGAAAAAGGGAAACGTTGAAAACTTAAACTATGATATTCCCATCAAATAAGAAAACAAACCAATAATTATCTTAAAAATTAATATTGAAAGTAAAATAATACAAACGTTTGCGCAAAAAAAACATAGATAAATAGGACGTGTTGATTGAGAAATATAGTTTTAATAAGACAAAAACAAGTTGCTAAATGTCATTCATATGTGGACAGTCTAGTTTTAAACAATGCCCAGTTTGCATAACAAGTGAATTGATTTAGGTGCAACTAGCAGGTGTACACAATCAAGGTCTCGGTCAAAAGAGTCAACTTTTATTCATTTTTTATTTAAGTATGAAGGAATAGTGACATTTTTATGTCAGTTGACAACTAAAGCACGTACCTGCTATAAATTATTAAGGACTATAAAACAAATTAAAAAATAATAATATAAAAAAAAACTTGCCGGTATGATGAAACGGTAATTATTGGCTATTTTACATACCAATCGATGAAATAATTTTTTTCCCATTTTTCAATATTCACGCCCACACTTGGTATGTCAACCTTTTTTTACTTTGCTACGTCAAATGATCATTTGACACAGCCATCAGTTTTATTTAATATATTTAATATTTTCTGTTAATGAATACTTATTGATTTTAAGTTATCGTATGTGGCATTTAAAAAAAAATTACGTATGTGATTAATAAACATTTTATGTTGACAAAAACTACAGATTTCATTTCAAGAAAGTGTAAATTTTTTAAATTAAAAAAGATTGTAAATTTATTGTTGTACGTGTATTCATCTACTTCAATTAATTTTGGTAATCGGTTTAAACTAATGAATTATGTGGAGGGTTCCCCCGTTAAATATGTTTTAAGGCAGCTGGAGTAAAAAATAAACGTGAGTTAATCATTGACATTGTTAAAAAGCATATCTTGGTCGTAACAGAAATTATTAATGATAGCAAGTGATAAAAAAGATAAACACATAGTTCCAGGGATTCAAGTTGACTGATAAGCGATGCGGGCACCACTGAAGGCCGTTATGATAAAAATTGAAAGCCCGGTATTATAAAACCAAGTAACGGTGGTGAATAATACACGGAAAATCAGAAAAATTCAAATGTTTAATGTCATAACAATACACTACTAAAAATGATTGCCATCAATATGGAATTACTGCTGAAAATAACACCAAATATGAATTTGTCGTGTCACATAAAATAAAGTTCACAGCACGGATTAGTATAGTAAACACATTACATATAGATATATATACGCATAACTTAATTAAGATAGCAACAGCTACTACCAGTGTCAAATATATTCATATAATAGGGGACGTGAGATTAATTTAGCGTTAGATATTCATGATACACACTGTAAAGGGCGATAGGAAAACAGTACAATAGAATATCGAAGTACAATTATAATTTCCTATGGAGGTATGATGTGTACATTGTGCAACAAAGTTATTAAAACTTGGTAATTGATGGCACCCACCCTACATCAGAATAAAACGCTTGCTCAGTTTACAATTGTCTTTATATAGTTTTTACGAGAAAGTATTCAATCAAATCCCTAAATCAGACCCAATCAATCAGAACATAAAAATAGCGGTAACACACGTAAAACAGTTGATAATGATTGAGAGACGGGTTTGAATACCGTAACTGGACAAAATAATTATCGGTTGCGTTAACTTTGCGTACAAGTGATAGTCGCCTAAAATAAAGAATCATACGAGTAGGTACAGTTTTAAAATAACACTCAACTTCCAAGAATTTTTTAACATTTAATCTTGAATGTTATGTAAAAATAATTACATTGATCAAATAAGATTACTTTTTTAAACATACACTTTTATTATTATACTATATGAGTACAATTCAAAAATATATTTCAAGATTCCGGTATACGTATGCCAGATGAGTGATGAATAATTCACCGATTACAATATTATTATCGAATATAATTTATGGGCTTGTCAAGACATTTATTGATTAAAATACAATAATTGCTATTTTTAAATTTATGAGTAATTTGTGAAAATTAATTGAGTACAAAGTTTTCATTTTTATCACAATTGACATTCTACTGTATGTACGGTTTTATAGCAATTTAAGAAGAAAAAAACATTGTATTATATCAACTCGCCTTGGATAAGTTAAAACACGGTAGCACGTAGCACAATTTGACTATGACATTGTTACATTCAGATTGAAATGTGTATATTTATGAATTAAAGATGAAAATAAAGAGGTAATAAAAGAGGTAAGAAGGAAAAAACTATATTATACCAGTCAACTTGTGTATTACACGAAACAAGTTACTCGTGGAAATTTTACGACAATTTCCCACGAAACATATTTTTCAATTATTACATACATACTAGTAAATTTAGAAAACTGAACGACTTAAGTCGAGTGCTAACAAGATACAGTTAGTCTGAATATATATGTCATACATACATACATTGATGTATATAAATAATTATTTGAATTAGAATGTAGGAGTACTTGTGTTTACTGGCGCCAGTGACGAGGGCGCCATGGCACGCCGCGGCCGTAAATTTGGGGCCGCTACGACGTCCGCGAGGCCGCGGGGGCTCCTAATCGAGAAGACCCGCAGATAAACCCGCGGACAGGACCACCGCAAAGCAGTCCATAATTGACATGCAATACGATGTTTCAATTCCAAAAATAAAATGGAAAAAACATGAAAAAATTCATGTTTTACGAAACACGCAGAAATTCGGTTCATTACTAACGTGACGCTTTTAATATCCTATTTCTTTCCCATTTATTATGTTGAGGGAGGTTTCCGTTAGTTTTTCCGGTCTATGAATTTTTCTCTGTCATGTTTTATACTGTATTCAAACAGAACTGCTTAAGATTCCAATAAAAAATGTACATTTTATATAACAGTGAAGGGATTCATAATATATGTATGCTGGTCGTGAAGAACAATCTAAATGGAAAAAGCACGTGTATGATAAATAATTATAATCTTAATTATATGATACTAGTATAAATTTAGTTTTAAGTTTAAATATGGTTGGAGTGTTTTGCGCCGAAAGAAATATCATGCAGAGTTAGTTGACTGGTGGTTTAGTCCCATTGTATAAAGTATTGAAAACTTTGTACTTAGTTCCACTTTAAACAAATTAGATAGTAAATAAAATAAAATTATATTTATCTACGTATTGCACTATAATGCTTCTGCCTTGAAATAAACTGTAAACATTCCTAAAAACATCGTTGTGTTGTGCAAATGGTTTGAGCATTTATAGGGGCCTTAAATCATTAATAATAATTATTGTTGACATCCCATTCTCGGCGATATTTATGATGTGCCGAATCCAAATTCCATTAGTATCATTCAATTCGTATTCGAGTATCGAAAAGAGACGTGAATAATATTACAAAATGATAATTTGAATTGATTGTCAGCAATAAACATAATAAACTGTTAGCTAAATTTGCTTTGGAATAAAAATAAATAATAATAACAAATGACATGTTTACCGATTGAGGGGAATTGATTTCATTATATCGAATGGCGCCAATGTGCCGGACGCTGAAGGCAGGCGGGAGTGAGATACAACAGATGCGAAGAAAAGAAACAGAGCTATATAAACATTGCCGCACAAGGCTGACTGGTGTGAACGCGATGGCATTACATTTTTTCGTAATGCGCAAGCGAGACATTATTAACACGTTGAGAACGTTTGGCAAGAAATCAAACAGCGGTAATTTTGACGTAAGCCTATATAATTTTATCTGTCATTTAACTTTTTTTTCGTACGCATTATTTATTACAGCAACACTGCACAAAAATTAACGTACTTTAAACTTTTACAGCATTGACGGTGTTCCATAAACATCGATGAGATAGTCACCGTCATCGAAGATAAATGTTACTTTCTTGTCAACGCGAACCAAAAATGAAAATTGATAACACACCAACTGGACTGAAGAGCATTTAGGTGAGTGAAAGCAACCAACAAATATGTCAGCTATTATGGGTAATCGAAGTTTCGAATTGTGAACTGTTGAATGTTGGGCACAATACCAAAGTACTGCGAACTGATGACTGAAATGGTGTTACAACCGAATAGCGCCTAGGCCCTTGTATAAAAAGTTTTTTGAACCATCTGTTTACATACTTACACTGATTAATAACTTCAATATTTTTAACTTTCCGGCGTTTTAACATACGTGTCTTAAATATTTTATAATATAATTATTGGAATTATGCAAATAGCGTTGCATTTAGAAAACACATGCCATTTTATTTCATTGCTCTTATAAAAGGTGCCCGTCACATTCAGGCGCTCGTGTGGGGTGCACAATCTAGAAATTACAAACACGAAATAACTATCGACAAAATTAATTCGCAAGAATTGTACACGAGCAGAGAATATAACTACTGAATAATAGAGTAGGTAAACTGGTGAATGACATACATCGAAAACGATTTAAAATCGATAAAATGAAGTTTAGGACGAAGTAGTGTGGAGTAAACTGAGAAAGGGTGCTTTAATAGCGGATAGTTTCAAAGTAGTGTCCTAATTAGAGATTTCATAGTATTCCAAATGTATTTAATTAATATAACTTTTAAATAAATAAAAGATAACTTGTTGCAGTAGTTGGGTCGTCGTTAAAAAGCGCTGCAATCAGACAAGATCGAGGAATGCCGTCCAGAACAGCTGAATTTGTCCCTTTCATCACCGCGCAGTTCACATAGCGCCTTTTCTTTCCTTGCGCATGCAGACATGCCATACGTCTCTCTCATTTACTCTTATATATTGGATTATTTCTTTGAAAAAGTTCAGTTTCATTCATGTACAGATTAATAAGAACACGAAGGAGAGAAGTTCCAGCAACATACTGTTGCGCAATAATTTAAACACACATACATAAATACACTGTCAAATTATTTGTACAAACAGCAATCGATTGACCGAATAGATTCTTGTCGACGGAAGCTCAAAACATGCAATATGCCCCCCCCCCCCCCCTTTCAACGTAAATCATACGTGAAAACCCGTTGTTGACATTTGTACATTATTATTTTACGCTTATTGAATCATTTTTTTATGTAGATTGCGTTGTATTCGAAATAAATTATAAAACACTTTCATGCATTTTACGCAAGTATAATAACTTTTTTCAGAACTGCATCATTTTGGGGAATATTTATTCATTCTAGTATATCCTAAATAAATAGTAAAAAGAAGACATTACATCGATCTCGAGATGCTTTGTTGACAAAACAATAATAAATACATTTCTACCTATTTATTCTTAAAGATGCAGTTTTTAGTATCCTATTTTTAAACTAAACTCATTTAGTAATTATTTAGGAATATATTTAAAAACCTGCAAAAGGGTATTAATAAAAACGCGGAGAAAACAAGATAACGTCAAAACTTCAATCGACTATCCCAGAGTATTAATTTTTTAGAGTCAACTCTAATATGGATTTCCGAAGTAGCTTTTTAAAATAATAGTGTAGCAAAAATTACACATATTATTTGTTTGCGACATACTTTTAAATTCCAATGTGAAACTTTTTCAGGAAGTAACAATGTTTTAACTTAACTAACATAACGGCACTTCGGTTGGTTCAAAGTTAAAAAATATTATGGTGGTAACATAGCAGATTAATATGTCCATGGTTATGGCGTATGAAGGTCCTATATATACGTTAGATGAAATCGAAGTTATTTTCCAGACAAAAATCACATCTAAAATTAATAATTCATGCAGTAAAGATAATTCTCCATAGGCGCTAATTTTATCAGATATTTAAACCTTATTTCAAGCCAGTCTTGAGATTATATAAGACATACTAATACTTCGCAACATTTGAAATATAAGATTCTTCTTTCATTCAATTTTAAATGTGTGCTCTGGGATATTTTACATATTCCTGAAGACACAAATATTTATCTTTGGGCCGAAATTAAGTATACAAATGCATATCTTATATTCATAGATAGTATACGTGTAAGTGTTTTTATTTTTACGCAAGGATGTCGTGGATGATGTCCTTACAACTCTCACGTGTATTCAAAATATATAATGTATAAGACGAATGATAAAATATCTAGATCACCTTGTTGAAAAAAATCCGTTCATTTGAAGACGTAAGTTGATTTTACAATGTTATTTATATTTTTTCATCAATGACAGTTGTGATATAGTTTGAGCAATGTGCACAGCTTGGATAGCAAAGCGTAGTGTGCTCCAAGTCTGCTGTTAAATTGTAATCTATCGGTACCGAAAGCGTAGAACCGTAGATGATAGGACGAAATGAGAATATTTCAACGATTGTTATTGAGTAGAGCCAAATTGAAAGAATATAATACCATTATTATGTGTAACTAACTAATTATAAGTTTCAACAAATTATGGTGCAGAATATAAACAGTGTCATTAATTTTAGATTATTTTAGTCTCGTTATTTGACAAATAGTAATTATTATTATGGAAAGATAGTGAACCGTGTCTCAAAAACAGAAAAATGTGACTTTCGCTATCTGAGGATAACCCCCGAACCAAATAATTTTATTTGCATGGTAATGTCTGGCGCCAGCGACAAATAATTTGTTTACATACATATTTGGTCGACCTTCGACGTACGGAAACATTATTAATACACAATTACAACGCCCAAAATAATAACAAAATAAAATTACGACATTAATTGTTTGCTCAGCGATCTGGGATATCATCACATTATATTTATAAGAAATAAGAATGCATTGATTCCTAAAACATCGACTTGCATCATTATTACTTTAGATCTTGTTGGCGATAGATGTGACTCGGGTTTTCCCGCATTGGCCTCCACCCAACATATCCCAATATCTCCACGAGGACAATTTACAAAAAAATGAAATACACAACGCGTAACTGTCACTTTCGGGTCGGTTGCATTTCAATAATCATTTTAACGTAAAAACACGATGAGGAAAAAAAAACAAATTTAATATCCAGAGCCAAAATGTCGGCCAAGTCGTTACTGCAGCGATGATTTATTTCTAGAAGACGGGGTGTCATTGTGTCACACTGACATTTTGACAAGTAAAAGAAAAAATATATAATATATTATGATATTAATATTATATTGAGATAACGTGTTTCGTATCTATGCGCGAACACTGGCAATGTATGTTGATATATTATGTCACAAATCAGCGAGCAAATACGCAAAATGGGCAAAGTGAAATTCGAAACAAGTTGGTATACAAACGATCAAGACAGTTATGAAACTCCACAAGCGGATGGTTGTTGAAGAAAATACAGCCATGAGAGATGATGGGGAAAAAAATAATAAAACGACCGTCACAGCAGTGCAAAGTTAGCAAGCTCGGCGGATATAAAAGAATCTTAGATATCGAAGAGAGCGGAGACAGCTTGCGGAAATCCTGGCAGACGACTTAACTGAAGCCTACTTGCATACGTCACTCGATGATGTTATATTCCACATTGACTGTAGACAGGAAAAGTATGTAACCAAAACAAAACATTTTTTCGGGAATCACCAAAGTCCATTTAATGATTTTGGGCCAGCGTCAAAATATTAAATAGAATCCAACATTAAGCGCTCCAAGACTGACACCGGTGTTTTATTTACCAAGCCTGATATGAATTGAAGAAGTTATTTAAGAAGAACTAACAAAATTGGTGTGGTGGATGTTCTTTTTCCTATTCGAAAATTTTACTTTCTTCAAATTTAAAAGCTCAATTTAGATGCTAATTCAGCATTTGCGGCATACATAATCTGACCATACGTCCCGTTTTTAGGTAGCCTGTCTCGTTGAAAAAAAAATGGTCACGTTAAGGATACAGCATTTTAATATAATATCTATTAAGTTGTAAACATCGCGATTATCGATGAAAAGCCATTTTGAAAAATCTGAGGGTTACGTCTTTTTCAGTGGCGTAGCTACAAATTCAGCGCATTGAAACAAGTAAAGTCTTAAGCCCCCCATAGTTTCTCGTTTTTTTAGCCCTCACGCTACTTTCAAATTTCAACTTCCTTCCAGAATTTGCGGTTTCTCTTTCTTTAACCTCTCAAAATAACTTTGGTTTACATGCGCCCCCCGATACAATGTTGGACGTCCCTTAATTCGTGCGCCTGGAGCAACCTGCTCTAACTGCTCCTCAGTATGTACAACAGCGTCTTTTTTCCTTTCTATATTGGATATTTATGTATCAGTAACTAGAATCGATCAAATCCAGATAACGCGAACTAGATTTATTCGTGAATATGCAATAATAATAATCAATTAATTATACTGTAATATTATCAATTTATGTATCAAAGTTTATGGCCTTAACCCAGGATATGACTGTCATCAATTTATTTACGTATTCGATGTGTGTAGAGTAAACAAGTTTAGTTACATTAATTAAATATTTAGAAAACAAAATTGCGAAAATAGATTCAATCGGCGATAACAACCACACCAGCGAAACGATATTATAAATTAGATTTACATAGGTGATAGGTTTTGAATTTGCGGCACAGTTGGTAAGTGCGCGAGTTTCGTGAATCGATTCAGCACGGTATGTCACGGGTTCGAGTCAGGTAGCTGCATAAAAATTAGACGACAAGAGAGCATAAAAATATATCTCAAGATGAATGTTCGGATTGTGGAGATCCATATCGACTGTTGGAAGGGTAAAAGTCGATATGTTCTGCTTGTCTTCAAGTATACATTTACTACATACACCAATTCGCAATTCTTCATTGAACCAAATAAAAATACTAATTACTAAAAGATTACGTATACAATAATAAATAGTCTAGTTTGTGAAAGCGCTGTACGGTGACTTTGAGTGGTGAGGTGTTCTATTTTGTATGAAGGTAATGTTAGTTCCAAATTTGACCAAAAGACGATTTAAATGTGTACTGATTATAGGGACTTCACATTTGAGCGTTCACAGTACATATTTTATCTTCAACGAAAAATTTTCTAGGGCGTGTCGATAAAACAAAAACTTTGAAACGCCACCGATAAAAACGTTAATGACAAAAACACGAAACAAATTCGACGAAAAGGAAATAGCAAAAACAAAAAAATGAAGATTTCCACCGACGCACGATTTCCTATAAAAGCAACAATATGTGTAAAAATAAAATTCCGAACCAAAAAACGAGATACGGCCAAGGTAAAATAAACCGTGAAGAGTCGGACATAAGAGCTACTTGCTCGTGCAATCAGAAGCCAAGATGCAACGTTTTATGAGTGTAGGTCGCGTGACACGACATCACATAATAACACAATGGCTGGCGCCAGTCGCGAGCCAGACTAGACCGCGACAGATACGGGAAAGGCGACCGTAAGCGACGCGGACATTACGATATCTTCTTGCCGGTAATTGACTGGGCGTTTACGACGTTTCGGCTACTAGATGCCGGCGGACATAACCTTAACACGATGACTGGCGCCAAAATTAACGTTACACTTCCCGCCATTAATGATTGTCGGTGTCTTGTGGCCCACTCTTTATTATATACGGCTCTCTCTTTCTTTCGTTCGTGAACATACGCACAAATTTGAAATCGGAATAGAAACAATGGAACGAAAGTAATCATGGTAACATAGTATAACGATAAGTGTTGTAAGATTGGAGAAAATAATATCCACTTTAGGGAATTAGAAATCTGTCTAGTCAAGTGCCTTATAGCGTATACAAAGTAGACTAGTCAAAGTTCACTAGTCTGTGAAGTGAATTATTCACAGAACATTAAACGTAATATAAAATTGTTTTTTTTATATATATATAAAATATACAGAGGCGACACAATGTCACATGTTTTTTTTCCCGAATGAATATTTACTATGGCAAATGAAAAAAACAGTAAATAAATTGAATTTCCAACGGAGGACAAGACGTATTTGAAAAGAATACTGATCGGAATGAAATATGTAATATATAGAAATATGTGATAGAAGGATATCTATAATTCCTTCTCAGAGCGAAGCCATGTTGTGAGATAGTTAATGAGATGAATAGAATATGACTTGAGTTTCCTTTATTTATTTAAGATCTCCTCATTAGGAAGATATTGGAAATCTAGGAAGAAGTCTGCAATGTGATAACACTGGCGTAACTCTTATACAAATAATAACATAAGCATCGAATCAGACGCAAAAAACTTGCAAATATTAAACTCTTTACTGAAGCATGCGAAGTTTTATATGTTATATACATTTACATATTCTCGAGTGTTTCTTTTTTGTAAATAATGTTAAGCGAATAATGCCAGTCCGGGTTAGATGTCTAATTAAATTGGTAATTTTATTGTTGTTATCATCGCTGATCTGTCAGTGATAAAATCAAATATGGCGGCGACACGGCGGAGGAACAAAATTACGACCAACTCGCTGCCTACGGTGGCGCCACAGCGTCATGGTGAAAAATCACGGATAATTACAATTTATACGAAAATTGTGTGTAACAAAAGAATCGCGGCGGGCGCATTATGAAGTCTATCACGTGTGACGTCATGCATTGAACTACTTCCGCGTGAAATAAGGATGCAGACTGACACACTGTTAAAATTAATCTATTCGAATTTCTAGATTACATTCAATACGATCATACAAAGAACGGAGAGGTTATAACAAAACAAATAAAATTGTCTATTACTAGACGTTCTCATGTATAATAACTAGAAAAACATCGTTAAAACTAAACTTCAAAAAACAAAGATAAAAATATGACCAACATAATAATATAACAACTTTTAAAGATAATTGATTATTAATGGCTTGGAAAATACTCATCCACATTTTTCAAGGTCTAATCCAGCTTGGTTGATCAAATTTTTACAATGGCAAAATCAATTTTATGCATACCTGTCTATTGTGGAGATATTGAAAGAACATTATTATTTAACACTATGACGAAGTCAATTAAGTAAACGAAACACATGTTGATATATTTGCTGACATTTCTATGCTTAGTATGAACGTAGAAGTATGTATATATACCCAGTCGCCTTATTTTCAGTAATTATTTTATTTTTTAATAAATATTATTATTTCTTTTAATATAAATATTAGATAGATCTATCAATGATATGTGGAAATCATTACATTTTTCTCTCTCAACTCTACATTAATCTAACTTCATAAATCACGTCAGATTTTAAAAAATGCTTGCCTTCTATTAATTCTACACCTCGTTACTAAAAGAGGAACTTTCAAAACTCCGCGTTCATATTTTTCACACTGTAGTAGATAATTAACTACATTCATTAGTTATTGAAACCGCCTTAAGTCTAAGTCTGCCCAGCCCTTCAACAGTTTGGCGTCAAATAATTACAGTCGATGACCTATTTAGCCGATTTCACACATTCGCATTGTGTTGTGATTAATGCATTCCTGGTTATTTATTACGTGGGCGGCGCCGGTGGCAGACTTGCCGGCGCCCTTAGCCGGGTGAAGGCTCATACGCCACCACCTTATGATCGCACCTCACAGCTAGTCATTGTTACGCGGGTGGTATGTGTGAAACGTAAATGACATCGGCGAAGAAAGCTCACGCCAGAGTTAATAATTACGCGCGAAACTAAATCCGTTTGGTCACCCTGTATTTTACTTATACATGTTGACAACATTAGAAATTGAAGGCATTGTTTTACAAAGTCCGTTCCTAATGTAGAACATGGATATGCATAAGATAATACATTTATTGAAGATGTCCGCCACGAAAGTGTAGTAGATGGATCTCCGCGATGTGTGGTGATTCTTGATAGATTTTTAACCGTGAGATTTGCTTATCAGCTAATTTTTCATCTTTATAACGCTGTTTAGATTGTCAATGGGACAGATATATCTATAAAAAGTACTAAATTAATAAGACAGTTAGAAATCACAGATCCGAATAGTATGATAACATGACATTTGATAAAGGGAAAATGTGTTTAGAGCAGTTAAATATTATAATTACGTGTACTAAGTACGATATAATAGATTTTACAACATATTTAGTTTTGTTGATGGCTGTTATTTGGATTGTTACATGGTTGTCAATAATTTATTAGAACTTAACGGTTAAATCGAGCAATAAATACATACCAATAAACTGGGCGACCAAAATGACGAAATTATTTACTATAAAAGACGTTGAAGGTGTACGGAATGACGACACACTGAAATAACTATCAACAAAAATAATCAACTGAAGTTATTTTAACTAACCGTAGTCAAATTTATAGAGCATCCGTGTCTTGCATTTTAACATAATTGTATGCAGATGCAGACTAGAAATTCGCAACTTTTGTATGCCGATTGATAAACAAGAGTGCACGTTTATGTTGTCAAATGGAGTTGTACCAAGTGAATTGTAAGTTAACTGATAACCACTATATTATGGTTGCAATATCAACACGATAATAAATTTCCACGTGTGTATATTTCAAATATGACCAAGTGTCATAATATATCTACATCATTGTTATCGAAGATCTATTATACGTTTTGTACTACAAGAACTATTACGTTTTTAGAAGTATACATAGTTCGTAGAATAATTACAAGCGTTGAGTCGTAGCATCCTCTTTACACTGCGTAGGCATCTCAGCTTCACATGGACTAATTGTCCGCTCGTCTGGACATCCGGCGAAGAAGTCGTCTCTATCAAACCATGTCCAATGGCAAACATCATACAACGCACTTGATTACTGGACATATTCATCAGGATAGATGACAAGTTCCTGCAATAGACGTTTTTTATAATCATGATAAATTAACTAACTTGTTTTGTTCCTACTTGATAAATTAAGTCAACTGAATACGGTAAAAATAATGAATAAATACTACAGAGGAAATAATTTTATTTGGCTTCGGACATCAGCTTTATTAGTAATATGTCCAGCTATATAAATAAAGCCCAAGAAAATACATTATAATCGAGAAACAATGGTACTAGGTTAGAGATTTTGCTAAATAAACGAGTAATACTGTTTTGTTACTCGCTCCATATCTTGCACTTGTGACTTCTTCAAGTGACACATTTAACACATGGAAGCACAACATAATAAATGATAGTTTTAGATCTCAAGATACTGCCTTGCTAGTTAAATACTAGGTTTTCTATCTACATAGCAATACTATATTCAAATGCAGCAACACTAAAGTTCAAAATAGCCAATACGATTTGAATTTAACGTTTTGAATGCTTAACATTGATATATCTTTGTTTGTGTGTATAAGAGTGAGACATGCAGACTACAATCGTTTTGGTTCTGGCTTTATATTTTTAATGTCTCTAATGATTCTAAGATTTTGAATCTAACACTATGGCATCCAAATAATTAAAAATCGTTCATATCGAGTACGTTCGGTAGTATAAATATGAATAAATTATATCCTTTCTAAATTCTAGTAATTTCTAGTAATACTGTACAAGTACCGCATGACTCAGAAGTAACAACGCATAAACAGTCCAGTAAAGTGTATTCCTCGCATTTTATCGAGAATTCGAATTAATTATCGCGAAGAAAATGTGTTAATTCCACGGTAGAGAACACTCTAGTTTACGCGATTTACCGATAAGCGCAATTAAAATATCTTCAGCGCCAAGTGCGGAGTCAGAGTTCCGGTAAAAGTGATAAAAACAGAGCGACTCGGTATTAGAACTACGCATGGACTGCATGCTTCTCGGGGTTTCACCGTTTACTTACTTGGTGGGATGCATTGTTTTGTTGACTATTTATTTCAACGCAGTCCCAAGTTACGGAGCGTACCATCGACTGGAAGATTTCGATGGAATGGTCACATTCTTTAGCATGTATTTTCCACGTCAGATCTTTCCATTTACCGTTTAAACATACGTTAATATTCAATAAACATTTACATACCCGTTAAACGTAATATTCCGTTTAAACTACAACGTTTCTTATACGTTTCTCTTAACTATCGTTTTACTTACTAAAAGCTACGGTACTGACAGCGTCTAGTTTAAAAGTTAAGTTTTATATTCAAATTATGTGATTTTAGCAATATCAATTAATTATTGTATTATGCATTAAAAGTCAAATATTATCAAATAACGGTGGAAACAGAAGAAATGACACTCCAGGGAGAATATTATCCATAAATTAAGCTATTGTATCCAGTCGAAATAAATGTTACCTCTCTTCCCCTTTGAGACGTAATGACATTGTTCAAATAAGCAATCGACGCTGCTCAATACACATAATATGTGATGACAATAATAATAGACATAATATATTATACCAACGTGATCCAATACACACATCCGTCCTAGATTTAATACAAACTTAATTGTTTCTGTGTATGTTTATCAGTGTTTTTATATGGTAATGATACCGTTAAAATCATATTGGTATTTATGCGGAATTCGTTAAGTATGAAGACGTTGCAATCAGTATATTATATTTGATAATAAAATAAAGTATCGGTCACACATCATAGATCACCGGGTAAGGTGAGAGAGATCGAAATGTTTACCATGCTAGCAAAGGAAACTTAAGGTTGAACAGTTATTGCAATGAAAACAAACATAATAAATTGTCAGAATTTAATAAATCACACTAAAGTTACGATTTTATTTAAAGAAGTATTTATATTCTTGATAATAGTGTGTTAAAATAAAAATCTATACAAAAGTCTAACTAAATTGAGACAGACAAAAAGAGAATAAGGTATTATTATTGTGTTATACACTGGACTCTCTTTTTAGACGGTTTCGAAATAACACGGTGCTACTTCCGTTGTATTTATTACTCAATACGACACGCGGAGAAATTTTGAAAATAAATATTACAGGCTCTGGATCTCTCAGGGGATGAAAGCGATGTCATACCACATGCGCGTATACATCTCTTGTCTAATAATCGATAATCTTTGTTAAGATTTTTTCAAAGTAATTTTATTTAATAAAATTAAAATACAATAATGATATTCAATAAAACCTATCCACCATTATTATTTATTACAGTTTACTTTTTCACACTGTATGGTGTGGATCGTATCCACCGTATAGACATGATCCAAGGTGTTATTTGTTGGCGACGAGAATAAAACATTGAAGAAGAAAGGAAAAACATTGACATTTATACACAGGGGAAAAGCGAGGTTGACGTTTGGAACAAATAGAACATTGTTCGAAGCGCACTCGATGATAATAGAATAATTGGTGACGTCTCTCGCGAGGAATGTCCGAAGACCACCGTGTTTATTGGTCAAAAACTAGTTGTGGTTTTCGGTGTCACTCTCTTCGGTCCCCGGGGGCCGAGGATAGCCGAGCCCCCGCCGTGGCAGCTCGGCACTGTCTTATAAATTACAATAATAACGTGAGTGACTGAGTGTAGCGAGTAGTGGATATGCGAAGAAGCCTTATAAATAATGTATCGGCTGATGATAATGAGGCTGACCGCAGGAACACACGCACACACCGACGAATTTACAAGCCTTCAGAAGAAGCGCGCTCTCTCTTCTTCTTTCTTCGTTACTTTCTAAATGAGGACAATTCACTTATCTTGTGCTGATTGAAAATTACAGTATTATGTTTGTACCTATACACACGCTAACACTATCTCCATGTGCAAAAGGGAAGCTAATGACAAAAGTTTAATTTTTAGATAAAAGAATTAATCATATTCTTAATTGCTGCGTAATATGTCTTAATTCATAGACAAAAAAATAGTAAACCATCATTTCTCAGCAAATGCGTATCACATACTGTGTTTTTACTTAATATACATATGAACATCGCTCCCAAAGTGAAACATATGGATCTAACACAGTGTGAAAAAATCCAATCCAAAATATAAGGATCTTCGAAATGTGAAGACATTCACGAGAATTGTTTGTCTGACAATTACTCAACCGAATGGGCATCCAACCTGCATTTTTGATTTTTTTTTAAATCTGACAGAATTGGAAATTGAACCCACATTCCCGGATTGCTAATCGCGCACACTAACCTCTACGTTACCGAGTAGACAATATTTTGATTACCATTGAAAATTATTATTATCTACCAACAAAACCTCGTCATTCTAAACATACTGATACGCTTTTCCAATATAACAAAAAAAATCGCTTTGTATATTAATTATTATAAATAAAAACAATACAAGCACATACGTTGTTACTTCACCATGTCAGCTACGAAAGTGAAGTATATGAATCTCTTGTCTTGAGTCTTGAGAGATTATTTTTCACGAATATTGTTTGCCAGAAATTAATTAACCACACGAGATTTAGGTCCTTGGTATTGTTAAATTCCAGCAAGATATTTACGACACCTGGTTTTCACTGAACGATTGACTACAATCCCAAGCTATGAACAAACATATAGATTAAAAATGTATATGTATTGAACTCTGGTCGTCTGGAACGGACTGGGTGAAGTGACCATCCAACCAAGTTGATTAATCAAGCCCAACGAGTGGTCCGCCGTGTAGTTGTGGTACTGCCATAAGACGTGATAAGACTGCGATTAAAGTTAACTGGAAATTCGAAAGGAGACAGCGATAAAGAAAAACATTAAACGTATATATTATACAAGTATATCGACGAAAAAGTACAAAAAAGCCACTTTAGCCTTCCAATAAGGACTGCGGCGACAGTCTGGTTTTTCTTAGCCTGCGCGCTCAGAAACTGTCGCCGATCGAAATATGAAGCAGCGATTTTTAATACAAGATATTTATGAGAGAACACAATGTAATATGTCAACTGTGGAAAAGAAAGGGAAAAGGGCGTAACCCACACAGAACAAATTCTACAGGCGACACAAAAATGGATATTCAAAAATTTTAACAGCTTAACGCCCGCAATTTTTTGCTGAATTTTCCACGGTAGCCGGACGAAATTCGCGAGAAAATGTGCAAAAAACTGAAATAATATTTTACCATCTCTTGT